>VNJW01002713.1:0-34602 GCA_008042615.1 Drosophila auraria
TCTGGCACAACGGCTGTTTTTGGACGACCTTCGCGGAATTCGTCTTTGAGGGAGCGTCGGCCACGATTGAATTCGTTGTACCAGTTTTTCACAGTGCTATAGGATGGTGCTTCATAGTCATACAAAGATTTAAGTTCATAGCTGCACTCTTGTCGTGATAATCCACGCCGAAAGTTGTGAAAAATGATCGCACGAAAATGTTCACGAGTTAATTCCATTTTTTTGCGAAATTGATTTTTTTAAGTAACTGTAAACAACACAAATGATAGTCGTACGTCAAACCGTTCTGAGTACGTTTATGCTTAAAAATGTCGAACTTTTCAATGGAAATGTCAGATTCCACCTAACAACACTTAGTGTTGCCTAGGCCAGAAATATATATAGCAGCCCACGTAAAGCTGGATAAGTGCGGGTACTTTTCTACTTTTCGATAGAGAAATATTTAGAAATTAATTAGAAAATATTTAGGGTAGTTTAAATAAAACAAGAATAACATAAATATATGTAAATAATGGAAATGTCGCTTTAAAATGTTTATAGGAAATACAAATATAAATAATATTTATAAGAGGAATTGAAAAAATGGGTTTTTTGGGAATATTGATGAAATATTAAAGAAATTAGTATTAGAAATTCTTGAAACTATAAATTTACTAAGCAAAATAGTTCTGTATAATTATTTTAATGATATATTAAAACACTGAATACTCATCTAAGCTCTTACACTTGTTTAATTTTAAACTTGTTTAGAAACACTTTTACTCCACAAAGTACTCGACTGGACTCTGTAAAATAATGCAAAGCTAATTAAATGTAATTCATCAGCTTGGCCAACAATAAGCGGAAATGAAAGGCGGCAAGTGGGTATGCGTTAGGGGTTGGCAGCATTTAAGGGAGCCCGAGGGCGGGTTGGCAAATACCAAATCCAGCTCAATGGTCAGAAAGCTAACCAGAAAACAGAAAATGCCAACTGGGCTAAAAGTGAAAATTGCGCATTAATTAAATTTAAAGCGTCCTGCGACCGCGCATCATTAGAGTCGTACAATTAATGCGAATATTGTTGCACATGCAGCCCCGATATATCCCCCGAAAAGCCCCCGGAAAGCCACCGGAAAACCCCGCACGGGAAAAGCACATTCCACTGGCGACCGCAAAAGGTAAACTTGCCGATCAATTTTTGGCCCGAACCTCGTCCCGCTTGCGGCTCGTGTATGCAATTAAATTGTATAATTTTACAAAATTAACAAACAAACAAAGTGAAAAATTGAAAAATTGCAAAAATCCGTGTGCTAACAAAGGGTTAACATATGTGTGGTAAGTGCTGGTCTGCATGTTTGTGTGTTTACACCTGGCATTAATCACGCACATTGCACCCGAATCGGAATAATTACAGGTGCTATTAATTTTTAAAAAATACCCTTAATTATTCACATAAATAATGTAAGCCACTGAACGGGGTGCGGCGACATCGGCGGCCACTGAAATCCGCGGAAAATACACACATTTCATTATTCATTATTTGTTAAACATTCCATCAGACTCGGATTTCGATATTGTAATAATGGGTTAAGCAGGGTTTCACTTTTTTATATATTTGTATTAACTTTATTTGTTGTATTTTAAGCGTATGATCTGATTAATTTATTTAGTTTGCTTTGAACTAAGTATTAATCACCAGTTTGAGCTATAAATAAGGGATCAAATTGAATAAAATACATTTAATACCTTTGCAACAATTTCTGATTACTTTCTGGAAGCAGCCTCTAAGGTAACGCTCTGGCAACGCTTTGTTAACTCTCTGGCAATGCTTTGGTGATACTCAAGTTAAGCTCTGGCAACGCTCTGGTATTGCTTATAAGGTAACGTTCTGGCAAACGCTCTGGAATTGCTGGAATAACAACTATAGATGCTAAATATTATGTATCTTAACTATTGTTATTAATAAGTATTAATAGGCGTATTAATACTAGGGTTATTGGCATTAATTAATTAATTATATGAGAGAAAAGGCTTTTCCTGCAACCATTTATTACGTAGGGCTGCCTCAAACCGGGCTTTCGATTGGCTCTGTTGGAAAATTTGCAAATGGCAGTTATTTGCCGAATCATTAAGTCCGTCTGCGGCATATTGGCAAAACTTATGCCCCATCATTCCCGCCATTTGGCCATTTGGCCATTATGGGCCACTCGATCGTATTGTGGTGACATTTTTCCCGGATGGGGGACGACAGTGGCGAGTGGCAAGTGAAAAGTGAAAATCGGCCAGCAAGGGTTACCCTATAAAGGCCGCCGCAACGGCCAACAATGACAACAATTGACCAACGGGAGTGTTCACACCCCTCCTGCTCCTTTCGACCAGGACGACTTCCCTTTTAATTCCGAAAATGCCGCCGCCAAACGTTGCCGCAAAATGTGAGTTATTAAAATTGTCGACTATTTGTTTGCATTTTTGCCTCCCCCCCATCCCCATCCCCAGAAATACCTTGTTTCCAGCCTCCTTTCCATTCAGTTTTTTTCCACTTTTATTGTTATTTGCATTTGGCGTTGCCTTTTGTTTATTTTCACCCTGGAACTTGCATATTGCAGGTCGAAAAAATGGGGAGGCGGCGGATGAGCAGCAGCAGCAGCAGCAGCAGCAGTCGTGTCCTAGTTTTGATGCCTCCTTTTTTTTAGGATGCGACGAGCCTAAATATGTTTTATGTTCTCGTTCTCGTTCGAATGCCAAAAGGCTGCAGTGGAAATAAAGTCGAACAGTGGCTACGTGACTGCCAAGCAGATCGCAGCGAGGGCTCCATGGAAGTCACTATAGTTACTAGTTAAAGTTCAAAATATAGCTTAAATCGGATCGAAGATAATGCCTGATCGGTAAAGCAACAACTTGTATTTTTTATTTAACCCAAAACCACATCCATATCCATGTCCATGTCCATGTTCGTGTCCATTCTTCAAGCAGTCCAAGCGTTTTGCTTGACATCCCGTCAACGTGTCTGTCTGGATTTTGGTGCTTTGCCCCTGGCTGACTTCTAATGGCACACACACATGTGTATATAACATATATATCCTCCTCGCAAGTCCTGGCATTCATTATTGCTCGCCACTCCTTGCTGTATCTTCTTTGCCTGCATTGTGGCACTTATTAAAAATTTTCTAGTATTTTTTTTTTATTCCTTGGGGGTTACACAGCCACATTGGTGACATTGCGGGTGATTTTCGAGGGGGAGAACGGGAACGGGAACGGGAACGATTCAAGCTGCATCCTCCTCCTTTGTTTATTTATCTTTTCGCTCGGTTTCGAATAACAAATCCTTTTGGCTTTACACATATTATACCCAGCATAACAGGCGGGCAGCAGCCACCCCGCAGCTTTCCCTCACAGCCGGATTTTCCATTTTTCCCAGGCCCCGGACCCGGACCCGTCATTGTGCAACGTGCAGGCTGCAGCCGTTGCAGTTGACTCCACTTTTGTCAAACGTATTGTTTTAAGCTGCCACCCCAAGCCCCAGCCCCAGTCCATGTCCCATCCTGATCCTCATCCTCACCCCGAAGCCGATCCCAATTCGTTGCTGGCTTTCCTTTTGCCTTCGCCGCCTTTCCTCCCTTTTCCCCCGGTGGCTTTCCACTGCGTGTTTCTTTTCCTTTCTGCATTTCTGCCTTCTCCTTTTTTTATTGTTTGCCACAGATTGTCATAGATACAGATACACAAACGGGGGGCTTCTTTTTCCTGCATTTTTTCCTGGCTTTCTGGCTTTTTTTTTTCGCCTCTCTCTCTTAGATACATTTTATTGTTTTTGCTGTGTGGCGGCGCTTCTTCATCAATCTTGGTTGCTTTTTATACTGTCGCACCAGAGGCGTAGGGGGGCGGGGGTGGCGGCGGAAGGGGTTAGGGCTAGGCAGATTTTCTATTGTCATTGTCGCGTTTGCCTCGCCTCTAACAACAATTTTGCATTCATTCATTGTTGTGTTTCGGTTTTTATCCTTACATTGTCCTCCTAACTGCATAAATGTCAGCATCAGGCCATTGTCTCATCCTGGGCGGGGGGGGCTTGTGGTTCCAAAACTCATTACAACAACTTCATCATCAGCGTCATTAGTGACATTCACATACAGGCATTATCCTTTAAAGCTTTCCATTTGCGGTGTAGACAAAAAAAAATATTTAAACATATACGCTTTGGTCACACTGATTCGGGCAGGGCCACACTGTCAGTGGATTTGACAGAATGCATATTTGACTTTGTCTTCTGTGCTAACCAACACAGGAACCATCCATTTAAAGCTCTTTTTTTTAGGATAAGTATTATAAAAACAAAAATCACCTTTGGTCACTCTGTTTAAGCAGGTCACACTGGCTGCAGACTATGCCTTAGGCCTGGTCACACCCTAAACCCCTTAGAAAACCTCTTCTTTTCAATCACATTTTTTCTAGGTCTCAGCCTTACAAAAATTCTCTATTTCTTACCATCCGATCCTCCAGGCTGCGGCGCATGGAAGCCGATTTCAAATCGTGCCCAGCTCCTTATCGTGAGATTCCGGTTCGGTCACACTGGCATCAAGTGTGCCCCTTAAGCAGCTTTGCTCACATTTCCTCCTTGGACGACTCTAGCTCCTTCCGACTTCCGACTGCTCCTCCGTTGCGTTCCGCTCTGGGTGATGACCGACTGGACTGGGTGGGACTGGGTGGCAAGGACAAGGAGCAGCAAGGAGTGGCAGTGGCCAAAAGGCTTAAGCCTGTCAAACTGTTGCACCTTAAATTGTGGCGGTTCTCGATTCCAGGATTGCCTCTGGTCTCGGTGCCCTCCGAGCCGAGTCAGAGTCTGGTAGCGGCTCTTATCGCGTCGCCAGTCTGCGCTTCACGCTCCAGAAGCGAAACCGGATGTGACATCCTTTTAAAGTCGGAAGTACTTATGCTTAAGCGTGCGTCGCCTCGTCCTCGTCCTCCGCCGGCCTGTCAAGCTGAAATGCCTTCCACCTTGCTGCCGCCTCCGCTTCCAGTCGATGTCCTGCGTCCTGCGTCCTGCACAAAAAACCCTTAACCAACCGCCATCGTCTCGTCGGCTGTCTTGCGTCATTTTTGTGCTACTTAAAAATTGTTGGCAACATTAAAAACGCCAGCAGTCCTTTGGTTCCCTTAGCTCCCACGAATTTGGACGAGGGCCAGGCCAGTATGATGATGCCTCCTCCTTGTCGCGAATACATAATATTTTTTGGACAAGGGACAAAGTACTCCGGCTGTGACGTCACATTTCCTGTCGGTGGCCAACAACAACAGGATGTTGAGGCCAGAGACTGACAGAGATCGTAGATATTTTATATCTGAAAACTAAAGCCCTTTTTAAGTGAATTAAAATAACAAAACAATTCTTGAAGTAAATTCAAGTATTTGGAATTTACAAGTCGAGGATACTTCACCTACGAAACCCATAAGGCAAAGGGTTAAAATACTAAATAAATAAGTGCAGCAGGAAAAAAGAATAAAACTTTATACTCGCTCCCCTTGGACCATTACTCTATATACATTTGGTAACAACCCATTCCGGCCAGGTCCTAACACCCAACAACTCTTGGCCAAAACGCTTTCCCGTTCGCATTCGCATTCGCTGTCTTTACGGCTATTTAAGTGCCGTGCTCCCCAGCCGGAATGGAATGCCCGGCACAGTTCAGTTCACTTCGATCCTTCGGCGAGTGGTCCAAGGATTCCTGCGGCCGCACGGACTCCGACTCCGACTCCGTCCGGTGTTCCGTATTTATTGGAAACAGACACGCGACCGCTGCATATTTTATAAGGGCGCTAATGTCGAGGAGGAGCTCTCCCCCTTGGAGAAGCTCTCGTTACAAATTGTAATAAACCTGCACATCCGCTGCCATTAAGTGACTTCTAATCAACTTTATGGCATCATTTTTTTTTGCCGAGTTGCGAGTTTCAGGTGAGTTGCTCCCAGGTGTTAATGATTCAATAACATTTGGCGGGTGCGAGACAACCGACATTAATGTGGTTACTTTCACTTATTTTTAGGGATACCAGCCACAGAGAGAGAAAGTGGGTGGCTCCAAAAATATTCTTTCAACTTAAAAAGCACCTAAAAGTATGGCAAGTCCTTAAACCTAATTTTGAGACTTCTAAATTTGCTTAAATATTAAAAATAAAATTCCTTTGGCTGTAAATTAAATTATTATTTATTTAATTTAATATTTAAATAACAATTTGTTAAGTTCTTTTCCTCCCAGTGTCAGTGCCTTCTTCAATTGTTGCGTGACTTTCAATTTGTAAAACATTTTCGCTTTTAATGGGGGGTTTGGTGGGTCGGTTGGTCAGTCAGGACCCTCGGGGTGTCCCTAATGTATGCCATGATTTTGCGCCGCCTCTGGCCTTTAAACCTAATCAATTTCTGGCTGTCTGGCGACATGGCCGGCAACCGGAAGCTGAACTTCGAGGAGTCACAGTCCCCGAGTCCGAGGACGAGCATTAAAAGCAGTCATTAACTTTTAAATGAAGCGGCGGAAACGAGATAAGCACGTGAAGCGACATGGGGGCCACCGCCAGGGCCACCGCCAGGGCAACCCCTGTTCTCCACGCCCACTCCATGCCACTGCCGACACGCCCCCAACGTCACCGCTCACAAATGACCCATAATTATTCAATAAGAAATAATAAACTATGGGTGGGCGGCGGAAAAGGGGAGACCGCCACATATTTCCATTGACGGACAGGCCAGGGCTTAGAGAAGAAGAAGGAGTGGTACAATAGGGTTTTGGGAAGGTACACAGAAAAAAAAACATATGAGGAAATTGTGACTTAAATAAAAAAACTAAATGGGAAAGCCTTTGTCGTAGCAAAAGTCTTAAACATTCTTATTACTTCAGGGTAGAAGTATGTTTGAAGTGTTAAAAATATTTAAAAAACATGTTTAATTTCTTTCTTTATATTTAAATACATAGATTTATTAAGAAATATATATATTTAAATTTCTAGAGTATTTTACTTATATTTTTAAGCTTAGTAATAATTTATCCCATGGGGAAACCTTTGTCGTTGCAAAAAACTGAACCATCCTTTCTACTTCGGGGAAAAGTGTTAAGATTATTTTAAAAGCCTGTAAAGTTTCTTTCTTATTTTTAAATATTAATAATTTTATACTAAATTAAATATATTTTTTTATTTCTGGATTATTTCATATGTATTTAAACTTTGTAATAATTTTTTCTTTGGTGTTTCCCATTCGTATAAAATATATATTTCAGGAAACCTAGGGAATCCTAGGTCGTAGCTTCGGGGAAGAGTGTTAAAATATTTCTCTCTTATTTTGAAATATATACATTAAATGGAAAATATATTTATTTTAATGTCAATATTATTTTATTTATTTATTTCCTATCCTTAATAATTTTTTCGCGGTGTTTCCCTTCCGTTTTCGTTGACGTTGACCCAGGCCAAATGATTGTTGCGTGACTGGCAAGTTTTTTTCAATGAAAATTCCTTAATTTGCCAGGCCATAAGGCCCCGCCCCCTCTGGCTGCCCTTGTGACCCCTGACCCCTGGCCGCTGCCCCAATGTAGTTGCTGTTAAGTAGTTACATTTTGTAGCGATTTGCCCCGACAACACGTCGAGAAAAAAAAAAGAAAGAAAAGGAACAGGAGACGAAGCCCCTTGATTCCCGGACATCAAATTATTGAGGGGAAGGTCGGGAAAAGTCGGAAAAAGTCGGCAAAGTCGGTGAAGTCGACACCTCTGTCACTCACACTGTCTGAATGCCGTGGTTATAGGTTAGGGAGCCAGCGAAAAAAATAATAATAAAGGTGGGAGCACCTCCTCCGCTGCTGAGGAAATACCTCACGAAGTGGCGGAAGTGTCTGTTTGATTCCCTTTGGCAATATTGAGTGGAAGAGCTTCTTAACTTAAAGTTTTCCTCAGACTGGCCTTATTTTTAAATAATTTATTAAAGGCTTTAACTGCAGCAAAAGAATTCGGTAAGAAAAGTAACAAAGGTCAGAGATAAATGGGTTTAACTTAAACTCTAAACTTAATATGTTACTTAAGTTTATTTAAATTATATTTGTCAAGTTTCCTTCAACATCTTTTTAATTTGAATTAACTATTTGGCTCAGAAATTATGCCAAACCCAAATCTTTTTGAGGTTTTTGCGGGCATAAAAGTAAATATAGTTTCTAGCGGCAAAATCCTTACTCATTAATTTTTATGCATATTTTTTCGGCTGCCCAATAAACCGAACGTATTCATTAGGAGATAATGAACTGTGCGTGAAGCCCGGATTCCCTAGGCAACCGCAAACTATGAAAACTTTTTGAATTGGTTTGGTTTGCTCATACAGCAGAGGCCAAAATAATAGCACTTAAAAGGGAAGTAATAATTACTTGGATAAATGAAAAATACCTTTCTTTTCAAGTTAAAAATTAGCAGAAAATTATATTTTAAAATCTAAAATATTCTATAAACACGCAATATATTTTTATTGTTTCCTGTTATAAAATAAGTAAAAAATGAAGATCCTGTAGGTGATATTCTTTGCGTTATTGTAAAGAACGCAGCCTGTGTCGGCCGGAATTGCGTGGGCTTTTTTGGGACGACCACAACCCACTCACCTTTCGGTCTCCCGAGTCCTCTTATTATGTGACATGTGCTGTCATCTGCCCGGAATCCGGAATCCGTATCCCTATCCGTATCCGAGTCCGAATCAGATGCGAGATGTTTATTGTTTTTGGAGCGACAGCAGCCGCTCCCTGCTCCCTGCTCCCTGCTCCCTGCGGATAATGCATTGTGGCCTCCGGACCCCGAGTCCGGGTCCCTTTGTTATGCAAAAGTTCAGCTGCCATCGGAATGGGCCTGGGCTGGGCATTGAGGGATTGCGAGGACAACGAGTATTTAGTGTCACATCATTAAAATCGACAAACAAGTTTCGTGAAACAACAATTCAGCAGAAACTACACCGAACTTGAGCCCCTTCCTTTCTCCGCTTGCCAGTGAAAATCTACGAAATTAATGAGTCATCGTAAAAGTTAACAACTTGCACAAAATTGTTTATCTAGAGTGCTAAGCTCCGTTGGCAACTCTATAAATTGATGTCCTCGATTGGATTGCTCCTGCCAAAGGATGCCGGGTGCCAGGGTGCCGGGGTGCCGGGAACACGGGAACACGCAGACGTAATCACTTTTTAAGTGTTAGACAATTTATGATACATGAAAATGTTCTTCCTGCTTAGCAGCACACACACACACAAGCTCACCTTTTCAGCATTTTCCGGAGAAAAGCGGCGGCGGATGCGGAGACGAAGCGGAGGCTGGCAGTAAGACTCAAAGATTACTTTGGGCTCGGTTTGGGCTGCTCAAAGGGTTTTTCCCACCACTACTCAAACCCTTTCTCTAAAAGTACACTGAGGAAATAAATGTATATAGATTCGTTAGGTTATAATAAATAATAATTAATAAATAATACAAAAAAAAATAATAATAAATAAATAATACAAAATAAATAATATTTAATAAATAATTTAATTTTAAACCCAAGAAAAGCTTGTATAAAATCCTTGGGAATAATTATAGTTAATGTTGCTAATGGTTTAAGGTAAATAAATGTCAAAATAAACCTTTAAACTAACTTTAAAAATTCCAAGCTCTATCGATTCTTTATTATCTTTTAATTTTATAAAGTAAGTTTTAATAAATAAGTTTCCTAATAAAAATAATCAAAAGAAAGCAAAACTTTAAGGAAATTACCTATAAAACATGTTGAAAAATGTAAAGTAAACATATTTAGCAAACTATTGTGATGGCAAGGTTCTAAGACAAATTAATGTCTAAATAAAACTTTAAAAATAATTATAATATTTGATAAGCATTAAAAATTCCTAGATCCATCAATTCTTTATTTTCTAAGTATTTTTTTAACTTAATAAAATAAATCAGTTATATTTCTAAATAAATATAAACCAAAGGGTGTTTAGTTATAAGGAAATGATCTATAAAACATGTAGAAAAATTTAAGTAAAATATTTTTAGCAAACTTTCGGGATGTGTAATGCCCAAACTTAATTAAAAATTAGTTCCCTGCCCTCTTCGCTCAGTGTACTCATCCCTGTGTGTGCTCGTGTGTGTGTTGTCAGCGCAATAAACACCTCAAAGTTGATGACATTTCATTAAGATCAAGGTGTGGGTGCCCATGGCAGGGGCAGGGGCAGGGGGGCGTGGCAAATGAATTTACTTATGGAGCATGAAAGTGGGTTTCTTTGGTTACTTTTGGGGGCAATGGTAGCCCAGCCAGGCCCTAAGCAGCCCCCGAAAACCGCCTGAGCCTGGGAGAGCTCTCCCCCACATTGATGGGAATTTTCGTGTTCATTTGGTGAAAAGGTTTGCCGCCGACGCCGCCGTTGCCGCCGAGGACGTCGACGACGCATTGAATTTCATTAAAACAAGCGCAAGAGTGCTTTTCCGCCCCGCTTTTCCGCGCTTTTCCACACATGCCGCCGCCGACGACTTATGACGGGAAGATCCTGCCAGAAGGACTCTCGCTCTCATCGCGACCCGGCTGACTAAGTGTTGCCGCCTTTTTGCCTTTATTGGTCTCCTTGATTTGCCTAAGTGATGTGTGTGTGTGTGCGGGATAGCGGGATAGCGGGGAAAAACGCACTTTAGGCACCTGGTAAGTGAATTTTCCGGCCAGGAAAGCCAAGGAGTAACGCCAAAGAGACTCTACGACTTTGATTGCAAAAGCCGCAGTTATTTAAGTTATTTAACGCTTCCTTTGCTCTCGGGCTGCAATTTTAATTATATTTTCCGATAGTAGCGGGGCGGGGAAAGGGGGTTTTTCTTTCATTAAAAGGATTTTAGATTTATTTACTTTTAGGGGTATGCTAATTGGTTAATTAATTGAATATAAGTTTAAAAAAATTTGAGTAAGTTAATCAAGTGAAAGCTGTGATCCAACTATGAGATTATTTTAAGGAATCAAATCAAAATGATGCCAAATTAAATTAAACTTGGTAAATGTAATGGTGGTAATTCCAATTATCTGTTGGCACTTTATAAATAAATAAAAATATTAACCAAGCATTAGCAACATTAATTCAAAAATATAAACAAAGTGCTTGCCATATTCTTTCCGAGCTTAGATTTTCCACTAAACTAGCTATATATTTTAAATGCTAATTTAATATAGCCTTTGGTATAGATTTATAATATCAATATGCTATATTCATCTTTAATCTGTGAAGTAAAAGTAAGCTTAAATTTTCTGATTATCCAACAGAGTTTCTAGATATTAAATATATTAACTAAACATAATTGCTGAATGAATATTTCACATTATATATTACTTATTTGTTAATAGTTATGAAAAGTGGATGCAGAATTAGTTAAAAGAAAATTTTCACTTCCTTAATTTAACCCATAAGTACAGGTTCTTCATAAGCTTTTCGCCAGGTCGACATGTTTTTGGGTTAAAAATATATTTCCAAAAATATGATAATTTTTTGAAAAAATCAAAGACAAAAATAATCATAACTGAGTTAAAACAGCCTTAATTTCAATTCGGAAAGCTGTTCTATGTTAGTTTTTATTAAAATATTAAATCTGTATACTCAGTTTAATAATTTAAACAAATAAATTTTTTGACAATTTTTGAAAAAAATCATGATGTACCCCCTTATGAAAATTTGAAAAAATCGATAAAATTTTTTTTTCTGATATTTTTTAATATTTTGGTTTTAAATGTTTGCAATTTTAATGACGAATCCGAAAATACACGCCTTATGGCTATCACTCCCTTTTTGGCTATAAGAGGCTCTAAAGAAGACCTCAAATTTTTACAAATTGTTAAAAAATATATTTTGAAAAGTGTGATAATTTTTGGCAACAATCTGAGACAAAAATAATCATAACTAAGCTAAAACAGCCTTAATTTCGATTCGGAAAGCTGTTCTATGCTAGTTTTTATTGAGATTAATTTTATAAAATGAATTTTTTGCCAATTTGTGACAATTTTAATGATGTAACCCCTTAATTTGAATAAAAATCTACCTTCAATATCTTTAAGGAACGATACGGTATATTGTAGACTTCAGCTGCCCCCGCAGCGCCTCCTTGCTTTTTTAACAACTTTTTTGTAATTTCAGCGAACCCCTGGCCTATTAATGAATTGTTCACTGAATTGTCAGTTAAAAATAATTGGTGCGTTAAGATTTGCATTGGTGATTGGCAGGAGGAGTGGCAGCATTGTGCTGTTCACTGTCAGGACTTGGCAGTAATATTAATAATGCCAATCAAGTAGCTCACTTACCTGCTAATTCGTTGCGATTTCAATCTTGCTAATGATCCACCTGACTGCACTTGTGTGCATTTATAAAATTATCCTTGACGAGTGCATCCTTATGCCTTCGATGCCTATATCCCCTTAGTGCTGTGATTTCTGCAATTATTAATTAAGTTACCATGAGGAGCGTGCAGGAAATGCTGATTTCTTCTAAGAAAAATATATTTTTAGTCTAGGACTTATCAGGATTCCTGCACTTATTATTTTATCGATAGTTCCCGGCTGCAAGTGGCTTATCTGCTCAAGGATGTTGCTGGCAACATGTTGCCCGAGGACATGCGGCCGAAAAGGCACGAAGTCGGGCACGAAGTCCTGACAGTAGGCGGCATTCGGGGCCCGTCGGCCGACTTCGGGCGATGCGTGGGCTCGCGTGGGCCTCGCGTGGGATAACACAGCGCGGGACATGGGATAACGGCAGAGACATCGGGACACTGGGACATCGGCAGGATGGCACGGGATGTCCTCGTCGTCGTCGGCTGCCGAAGGACGAGCGCGTTGCGCTAGGTCGGTCCAATGCGAAAGGCGCTTGGCGCGACAGGTTCAGTGCTCGGGCAACTTCCAAGCGCGTCGGTTCAGTTCAGTCGAGTGGATCCACACCGAGTCCCAGCCGAAACCGAATCCCTAAGCCAAACACAAGCCGGACTCTGTTTCCGAAACTATACCGGAATTCTACAGGATCTAGAGTCCTGCCCTTGAGTGGCGCGAAGTGCTGATAATTACTTTGGCCAACAAAAAAAATACAAATCAAAATAAAAAAACGATAAATACGTTGAAAGTTGGAAATATTTTTTTGAATAAAGTGTGATTGTTGACTGAATTTTTTTTCGAGTGGTAACCAGTGTTTTGGACTCGAACTTCGTCTCTACGTGAACCGTGTTCTTTGTAGAAAGGTAAATTTTCAAGTTTTTAAAGTCCTTCAAGCCCCGAAAACTGAAAGAGAGTAAGAGAGTGAGTTGATGTCATAAAAAGAGTGATTTCCCCAAAAATAAACAGAGCTTTTCACACTTTTCCGATCACTTATGAGTGACATTATCGGCATGTCCTTTGGCATATTTCCATTCGACACTTTTCACTTCCATTCATGCCCATCGCCTTGCTGTGTCCTTGTTTGTTTACCCATTCACAAGGACTTGCATTCAGGTATTCATCCAGTTGATTGCATTTCATTGGCGTGCGCTTAGTGTCCTTAGATGATCCTTTAGTGCTGTGATTTTATCCTTTGCCGTTGGTTAATTGCGCATTCGTTTATTCATTTACTGTTTGGCCTTTGCCTTGGTTCTGGGAATTATTCATTGTTTGCTTTGTTTATTAAAGGTTTTTGTAGGTTTGTTTATTAAAAAAAAGAGCTTATAAAATGTTAAGTTTTAATGTAGTTATTATTTATAATTATGTATAATATTTTTAAAGATTTATTTGATGAGGGATCTTAGGTATTTCAGTGGCCTAAAAAAATGTAGTAACATTGTTTTAATTATTATTTGTTAATTGCATTTGATTAGTAGCTTATTGTGTTAAGATATTTAATTTTATTTGGATTATTTAATCAGGACAGTGAAGAGCTTAAACTATTTCTTGAAATTCTTCTCAAAATATCCAGTGATTAAATTATATTTATATTTTACTTAACAAATTTATTCATTTATTTTATAGTTCATAAAATGGATAAAGAATGAATGTTCTTATAATAATATCGCCTTTTTTATTATCGCTATTAATTAATCATTACTTAATACGTAGTCAAATTTTCTTATTGACATTTTCTTTTAAATATTTGCCGTTTTAGCTAATTAATATATTCTTTAAAATGTTTTCGGTGGGTTTCTTTATAATTTTATTTTACATTTAGTTATGGTAATGCATTTAAAATCAAATAAAATATTTATAATTTTTAATTCCTATTCCCATGATTTTTTTAAGATTTATTTAAGATTTATTTATGTCACCCTCCTACATAGAGAAGACGCACTGGATTTCTTCATAATTTATGAACTCTTCCGCCCACGGTTTTGATCTCCTTGGAGAGCCCTCTGAACTCGGTGTAACTTTCGGGTTAAGTCATAGCCAACTTCCACCTTCCACCCCTAATCCCCGCCACTCCTGGCCTGCCTTCATCCCATCTTGGGCTGCAAACTTTTTTGCCATCGAACAAAAGGCGCCAAAAATGAGACTGCAGCTTCAAGTTTTTAGTTGGCCGTGATTTATGTTTTATTAATATTAAAAGTGATTTATTAGCCATGAAATTCGTCGTGGGCCACAAAGTTCGTGGGGATGGCCCTGGGCCAGGTGAAGTGTTCGCTGCATGCGCGATTGTTTAATTACAGGTGAGGGGCATATAGATGGCAAAAGGTAGAACCTTACCTGGATCCATTATCCTTGAGCGCGGGCCGTCGTGCGCCGCGTCGCGCCGTGCCGCTCATTATCCTGTCCGTCGCCCCGAACTTAAGCTAAACTGCTGCACAACGAGATTAAAATTGTAAATGACAGCCAGACTGACAGGAGCAGGAGCAGGAGCAGAAGCATCTGCTCGTCCTTTAATGTCCGTCCTCCTGCACTCGGTACCGTGGTCCGTAGTCCGTGACCCCAACCCATTTGCCGTCGCATTTTGTCCTGTTTTTTAATGAAAATTAATTAATTAAATAACGTTTTTACTCATTCGCTTGCCTCGCCTTGCCCAGCAATTGTCTTCCTTTGTGCTCCCCCCCCTTCCCCTATGTGTGTGTGTGCGTGTGAGGATGCATTTTTTGTATTAAATAATGAAGTGTGCACAATGTACAATGCAAAATGTACAATGCACAGTGTGCACACTGTACGGTGCGAACACACAAAAAACGCAGGACTCACAAAGGGGCGAGTGAGTGAGTTTTGCGGCAACGACAAGGAATCTGGCCACTTTTGCCAGGATAATACCAATGGCCCAGGATATGTTCATTTTGTGGGCCAATTAACATGAGTACCAAGTCGAAAAGAGCATTTTCACGGGTATCTCTGATATTTTTACATTGGTTTTTAGGTAAAAATAATAATGAGACTTAAATTAAGCTCCCTTGTTTATAAATACTTTTGTTAATATTTATTTGCACTTCTTTTCATAATTTAACTATTAATGAATTAAGATTTTAATTGCGAATTGGGAAATGTATGACATTTGGCAAGCTCCCAAGTATCTAAGATTTATTTAAAACACTTATGAATATGTTCTGATTGACTTTATCTTTACTTATAAAATCGAAAACCAAAATTTTGGAAATATAAATCTGTCAAAATATATTGTTTAACATACATACATACTTTAAAAGTAAACTTCTCCATTAATTTTCAAATAAACAATCATACTAAAGCCTTTGGCCAGCTTAAAATAATTATAATAATAACAAAATTCACCTAAATTCCTGACGAAAGCCCTTAAAATCTTCCAGCTTGCCAGCTTACCTCCAGTACTCGGTTTTCCTCCTCAGAAAATGGTTATTGTTGTCCTTTGATCCTAATTAAAGTGAAATGCTGAACAGTTAATTTCTCTGTGTGGAATTCAGCTGCAGCACCTTGAACTCCCGGCAGTTGTGTTTGGCCATTTTGGGGCCAAAACAAAAGTCATGCACTTCAATTAGCATTAATTTGGAATTTGAAATTCGAGTCCGGCCGTGGCTTGGCTTGGCTTGCTTCTTGGTTCACCGGAATCCTGACAAGAAGCTCTGGCTTTCGCTCCTGACTCCTTGACAACTCCCGACGTCTCCACTCCGGGTATCCATTTTCCTCGTCTGGTTAATCAACTAATGCTCCAGCGTCGGCTCTGGCTCTCTCCTCCTGTATTTGCGGCCTGCATTTTGGATAAATTGAAATATCACTCAAATTTCATATTTAACATCGTCTGAAATGGGTTGTTAATTTTCCTCACTTTCGACATTCACGTCCAGAGAGGATTTGCAACAAATTTGACTCTGATTTACTTGCAACTCGATACCCTTTGGTTTCAAAATTAATTTCAACTGCCTTTCGTGTTTGCTGTCAAAAAAAAAAGTTTATTTACATAAAAGAAATAATATTTTGTCTGAGTGAATTAATAAAAATAAGCTATAAAAATAGCAGCTAATTAATTTAAACGATTTCCCGGCCAGGTCTAGGTATCAGTTATTGCCAATTAATAAAATGAAAATAATACATACCAGTATTTGCTGCATTTCAAGGCGCATTTCCACCTGTTTGTGGCAGGACTCTCTCTCTCTCTCTCTTGCATTGGCAGGACCCGAAGGGACTTGCGGAAAATTAACGGCAGCCTGACTGGCTTCAGCGGCCTTTCAATCGGCAGTAATTATTCGGAAAGGCAATATGACTGATGACTGACTGACTGGGAGAGTTGCAGGCCTGGAAATCGTAGAAAATACGGCCTGGGAAATTTTGAATTTAAAAGCAAATTAGCATAACATTCCGTACATCGACCATCGAAAACTGAGTTCCGGTTGGTTGAGGGATTTTTCGGGTTTTCCGGTTTTCCGCTGGTGGTGCAGCGTCAAAAATCACAATTAAAAGGCATCAATCTTCCACATTTTCGGCAGACCAAAACCCCGAACCGAACAAAAGGAAATTCGAACAGTAATTATGAGAGCAGCGGCCGCGCCAACAACAAAGGATATGGGCAAACAAAGGACAATGGTCCTTTGTGGCCAGCTTTTGCGAAATTTAACGAAATTTTCGCACGCAATATTTTCCGGTCGAGACCCAGTTCCGTTTCCGGTCCCTCATATCCTCTGGAATCCCATTTTTTTCGGCGGCGGCACAAAGATGATCTCTCTGCCGATTGCCCTTACATTTTTTATAATGCAAAATGTCAGTGAATAAATCAAAAGAAGCTGTTCTTAAAATGGAAAATGGCTTCTGGCAATAATTTTATAAATATATTTTAAGCTTAGTTTATGCTCTTTTGCTACGCCTTTTCCTGGGCGTGGCAGCTAATAAATGACGTGTCACAGCCAAGCGGAAATAAACACAATTAAAAACGCATCAGCGGCGAAATGGCCACACATGTGTGTTGGTGGGTTAAGCGAGGGGGCTGGGATCGCCCACAAAGCAACCGCAAACAACAGGAACAAAGGCCAGCCGGCAGCGGCAACAAAGGCGGCAGCAGGAGCAGCAGCAGGAGCACAGCTCACAATAAAAGAAGAAACATTTTCCATACATAAAAAGAAAATTGCACACACGTTTGAGGGAAACGGTTGCAGTTACTTTAAGTGAAAAAATAATACCGCGAAAAGCAAAGGCGGGAATACAAAATGAAGAATGCTCAATATTTCCCCCGAGCGACGACCAGCGCTGCGTATGCGTAATGACAGTCGCAGGACTACAACAGGTATAAGCCCGATTGGAGGGGAGGTTGCAGAATGACAAAAGAAGGAAATTAGAGAACAACAACTGCAAGGATCCAAAGGATATACAGGCAGTTACAGTCAGCGGAGCTAGTGTTGCTTATCTTCTCCTGTATTAAAAATAGCAACTGCCATATGACTCCTAATTGGCTTGTTAAAATAGATTTCCGCTGGGAATACTAAGGAAAAATAATAATGATATGTGAGCAACATATCAATTTGCACTTGGGGCTAAGAAAAATAATAATAATAACTGGCGGATTACGCAAATAGTTGTTAACAGTTCGAAAGAGCTCAAATATATAGGAAAAATAATACGAGACTCTCTACAAATTAAGCGAATGTGTAAAATATATAAATATACCTTGTTAACACCAGAAAGTTCATGATTAAATCTGGCAACTCAGACATGCAAAATTAGGTCACACCATTTTTAGTCAGCTGTTTATTAATAAAAAAACAATAAGAATAAATTAAATTTTTATGTAATCTCCTTCACCAGGGCTGGAAAATCAGTAACTTAGTAAGACTTCTCTTCGATTAGATTTCCATTTTCACAAAACTAGACATTCTCAGCTTTAGCTTACTTATTTTATATACGTTTTTCGCACAGCGTTGCCACCTAATTTATACAAAGCGAAGTTTTTGCAATATTTGGTCACAATATTTGCAATCCGCTCTTCATGAGTAAACAAAAAACAACAATAAATAACATTTATATGCATTCACCTTCACCAGTGCTAGAAAATCAATGACTTTCAACAGGACCTCTTCAATTAAACTTATATTTCCACTAAACTTATATTTTTCAGCTTCGGTAAAGTTATATTATTTGCATTTTCCGCACAGCGTTGCCACCTTGTTTATGCAAAGTGAAGTAGGCTGCGTCTTTACTTAATTTTAGACCAAACAAAGTAGGTTTGCTTTTAGAGTCAGAACCAACTCTAGCCTTACTTCAGTCTCCTGCCATTGATCCAGTAGTGCAGGCTGAGCTACCTTACAGTCAAGACCTCAGATTATTCTCTCTACAAAATAACAAAATAAAACAAATTCAAGATGAATTTGTGCTTGCTGCTTTTCTTCCTGGTGCATGGGGCCTTTGCCGCCTACAACATCGACGTGTCCACGCTGGAGAAGTCGACCAACGAGTTCCAGAACCCGGATCTCCGCACGGAGCTGCGCCTATATCCCTTTGGCCTGAACGAGGCAGGTAAGCCGGGCCCCTTCCTGGGCACCAACTTTTTCCAGGGGCCCCGCAAGAACTGCCTGTTCGCGGACGACACTGCCCTGATGTCGGCCCGCAAGGATTTCGATAAGCTGGTGCCCAAGTCCTATCCCAGCTGCCTGTCCAGCGACAGCGCCGTCCACATGCTGGTCCGCTACTGGAGCACCTTCAACCAAGTCGTACACCTGTGGTCGGACCTGAAGACGCGCCGCCCGCTGGAGCAGGCCTTCTATGACACGCTTGGCGGGTATCTTCGCTTCTACCTGGTGCCCGTGGCCCAGATCTCCTTCTATGCCGGCCGCATGAACCTGAACACCGTGGAGCGCCTGGAGACCATCAAGCGGGAGTGCCACTCCGTACTCCGCACGAATGGGTTGGGCTGGCGAGCTCCTGTGGCCCAGGATTTATTGGAACAACTGAAGGATGCCAAGATTGAGCCAGTGGGACTGGGAGTCGAGGGGGCCAGCAACTGTGATCAGTTGGATTTGAGTGGTGGGCCCTCGCAGGAGTCGGACATGAGTGATTCCTCGCAGGATTTGGAACTGAACTCGAACCAAGGACAGATGACCATGCCGCTACCCTCTCTGGAGCCAGTGGATGCCGACGGCTACTTGACCGGCCTCTTTCTGCCCTTTCGCCAGCCCTTGGTATACAACCTCCGCTCGTCCAGCTCCGCCTTTGAGCTGGTGCGCTTCTTCCGTACGATTACTGGCTGCCACCGCTTCCTAGGACAGAGTCAGGCCAACTACAACCACAAGTTGCTCAACTGGGTGGAGGATATTGTGCAGCAGCACCTGGGAGACGAGCAGTTCTACCCGGGACTGGGTGGCATCTTGCAGATCAAAGCCAGTCTTCTAGCGGAGAGTCGCGAGAAGGAAAAGGAAGTCGGAAAAATTGAAGATTCAGGCAAGCAAGGTCGCTCTATTGAGCACGGCCAGGGGGAGGGGACAAAGCAACCCCAGGCGGACGAGTACATGGCCGAGTGGCTCTTCGTCCCTGCCTCCGTGGTGCTCATTGTTGTCTTTCTCATCATCATCTTTTGCCTCCACTGCGGCCGTTGTTGGGAGAAGACCAAGGAAAAGCCAGCCCCCACCAAGCTGGTGCCCGATGATGTGGAGTCCGCCCTCAACTCCTCCAAGATGTCCAAGCCCAAGCGCGTCAAGAAGGACAAGAAGGAGCGCTCGAAGGTCAAGGTTGAGAAGTCGCCGCTGAAGTCGGCCAAGGAAAGACGCTACTATGGCCACCCGACCCTATCTGTATCGAGTGATGGTAGGTTATCGAAAAGCCTCTAATACTTCCCTCCTGACCCATCCCATCCCATTCCAACCCAGACTGTTCCACCTCCACCCTGGGCTACCACTTGAAGGAGAAGATCATGCCTGTTAGATTCGAGGGCGCCCGCGGCAAGGACCGCTCTGGCTACAAGTACTCACCAGTGTCCTCGGAGCAATACGACCTGGAGCCCTCATCGGACAAGGAGAAGAAGAAGTCAGGGCGGGGCAAGTAGGCGGTTTCGGGAAGAGTCGGAGTCCGAAAGCACACAAGGAAATCGGAAATCGGACTCCGTTATCTCAGCAGACCGGACGCCCAAGTTAACCCAAGCCACAGTTTGTTCAGATTCCCGATACTTATCTTTGGAACCATTCCTATTTGGAATGTGATTTATGTTTATGTTTTCGATTTAAAAAAATTTCTAAATTAAAATAAAAAAAAAATGTTACCACGAAAACTTGAAGGATTCTTTGGTAAATACTAACATTTTTCGCACAACGTTGCCACCTTTTTTATACAGCGAGGATGGTGCAATATAAGGTCACACTATTTGCAGTCAGCTGTTCATGAATAAGCAAAAAAAAGGAATAAATAACATTTATATTTATCCTATCCTACCAATCCTATTTGGAATGTGGTTTATGTTTGTTTTCGATTTGAAAAATTTCTTAATTAAAATAAAAAACACTGAAACTTGAAGGATTCTTTGGTAACCTACCATGTCAAGTCACCTTAAGCACTCTATCGAACTCCAACTGTCACATGGCTTTCACTTGATTTTACCTTGAGTTCATGTCCTTTTTCCTAGCTTGGCAATGTCCTTGCACGCCACCTTCGCGCCACTCGCATGTGTAGCCGCCATAAGCGAGTTGCTCAGATCATTTACACAACATTTGCATCGGGCGATATGGGGATATATCGATAGGAGCTTTATTTCAAGGACCTTCGGGGGGAAATACCACTTGAATGCTGATTAGACTCCGCCAAAATGTCGACACAAATATTCATTTAAATATCAACAATAAAAGACGAAACAAGACGGCGAACAACTTAATGTACGCATATTAAGTCTATTAAATACACACGGTGTGTGTGTGTGTTTGGGGTGTGTGGTGTGTGCGTACACACTCGCTCATGCTTGTATATTTAATATCTCAGAAGTAGAGCTTTAAGCCGTTTTCAGCTTGTGGCTTCTTGGCAAATGATTTAAGCCCGCAGGCTGTTGTGGTTAGGCCTGTTATCCCCAAGATATTTCACACTTTCTCGCAAATATTTGTGCATTCTGGAAGAGAAAGAGAGAGGGCTTAGTATTTGGCATAATTTAACCAAGATTAAATTAATATTAATATTTCAACTTACTGACTTCCGGCACAGTAAGGCTGGAAGAGCTTCCTCTGCAGGAATTTATGTGAATAAGCCCCAAAATCATCTTTTAATATTTAACCTATCATAGAAGTAACATTTTCTTGCCTAACTTATTATTTATTATTTACTAGCAATTTTTCTAATAATTTCAAATAAGTTCTCTCTTTAAAATTGGTCAAAAATATAATATTTAACTGAACAAAACACCACTTTTAATCGATTTTCAGGTATTTATTGGAAAATGAGTGCCAAAATCAATTGGCCATTTTCCATTTTCATTTGCTTCGGTTTTTATTTGGTGTTTATAAATACAAGCTCTCGTAATATGGAGTAAGTTCTGACGTCAAATGCAAGTTCATTGCTTTTGTTGTTGCCTTTATTGTTGTTGTTGTTGCTATTGTTGTTGTAATGGCCAACTGGCCACGAAATTTAATTAAAACGATTTTCCATTGGCAAACAAAAGTGCGGCGGTGTGGCGGTGCGGCGGGCGGCAGCAGCGGCGGCAAAAGCGAAATTCTTGCCATTTTCCACAGGCACCATTTTTGTCTCGCGGTGCCTCGTTTTGTCATTAATTTAAAAATTTGTCTGAACCCTTTTCAACTGACAAAATCGGGACATGCACGCCCCTAAAACGGGGGTCCCCCCCCTTGGAAAGCACACACGCACGGATATAGCAAACTTTGCTTTCGTTTGAGGTTTCGCCTCCTCCTGGCCTTCTGCTATCCCTTGCCAATAGTCGTTCTCTTACTCCAACACGAAAAAGGATGTGTCCTTGCGACGTTGACTCATTGCATTGCGCTCTCCTTCCACACACGCACACACACGCAGACTTGCTTCTGCAGAGAGAGAAAGGTCTTAAGATTTGAAATAAAATCAAAGAATGTTTACTTTAAGTAAAATATTAATAATTTATTTTCCATTTACCTGACTTTTTGAAGAATAAATAATTAAATAAAATATATTGTTAGACCAGAACCAAGTCCAGCCTCGTCTTGCTTTGCCTTAAAATTCCCAACTTCTTATTAGGCTTATTATTATTTTCTTAAATAATATTTTGGCGGCTTACCTGGCTTTTTTTTAGTATAAGTAAATAAGTAAAATGTATTTCTAGACCAGAACACAGACCAAAACACACAAGGAGCCCCCTGAACATCATCTTGCATTGCCTTAAAATTCCCAACTTCTTTTTAGGCCTATTTCTCACCAAACTAAAGTTGAAAAAGTTCCAATTAATACTTTAAAAATACATAAAATACCCCTAAGAACTGCTCTTTTAACTAGTTTTTCTTTGCTGTTTTTTGCTTTCTCTCAGTGCACCTTTATCCTCATAGCAACAAGTCAGCGAGTCATGTTTTGCTTGCCATTTGTCGAGTTGACCTCTCAGCCCTTGCCCCCTGTTCGCATTCAATGGGACTCAGCTATTTGTAGCATTTAATACATATCCACATGCCCCAAGTGGTGACCCTTGCTCTCGGCTCCCTTCTGGTCCTGGCACTTGACACTTGGCCATACTTGCACATACACAGAATGGTGTTGGACACAGCCTCCTCCGAGGCGCCCGGCTCCCATCTCCCAGCTCCCTGCTGCTGGCATATTCCGGTTGATGGACTTGAATGCCAGCAAATTGTTGGGGACTCGCATCCTGTCAACCCGGGCCAAGGCAGTTCTGCAACCCTAAAGACTAACTGAATTCTATTTTTAGTTTTAAATATAAAATAGGAAAGATCAATTTGAAAAGGGAAGTAAATAAGAAAAGGAACCTTTGAAAATATAAAAATATTTAATTATATATATATTTTAAAACAAAAAAAAAGGAAGTTAGTTCACTTTATGCTGGCTTTCCTGTAACCAACACCACGCCTCTGGCTATGATCTATGATAAATCGCCTTCCAGAGATTTCGAATCGACATTCGTTGGCCCCAGAAGTAGGCAAAACTTTCGTCAGCTGTCGATAATTGTTTGCCCCGAGAACACTAACACAGGCACAGGTAGAGGCCGTAGCCGGAAATACGGAAATTCATTTGGCGCCGAAAAGCAGGCAACAGATTTCTGCATGTCAGCGGAGGGCAAGGGAAAACAACAAAAAGAAAGCGAGAAGCCCAGAGACAGAGACAGAGACAGACAAACGTCAACCGCAAAGTGACAGCTCTGCATGTGTGTGTGTTTGCTGCGGACAGGTGGATAACCAGACAGGTGAATGAACGCCCCGACCCTGCCCCTGCCCTTCTCCAGCTGGCGTGTCCAGACGACAGTTAATTTCCTATTTGATATTTGCTGTTAATCTAATAAATTTGCACGTCGACCGAATCGACAGGCGACCAAATGAATTGAAAGGCACACACACACACAGTCACACTCAGTTGCAGACAGGACATGTGACAGCGGGGTAGATGAGAGCTGGAGAGGGAGGAGGATCCCTGCCCAGGATCCACTGTGGCCGTTCCAGCTTAATCTCCAAATTAATCTCATTTAGCCTATAAACTGCAGAGAGCGCTCTGGCAAGCTCCGCAAGTAACTCCCTGGTAATCCTTTTGTCACAGTTCATGACTCGCCGCCAGTAGTTGCCTTTTCAGCTCCAAATCCAGCTCTTGGCTGGCTCCATCTGTTCCATGGCCATCTACTGCTTGCTCCTGCTCTTGGTCCGTCTCCTGCTTTTGCTCCCCTTCTCCAGCGGAAACCGAAAATGGGGAAAAGTGAAGCGAAGTGTGTGCTGCTCATAAATCCCATTTCCGGCAGACAAGGATACGGCCAAGTAATACCCTGTAACAAAAGAGATATTTAATAGGATTAATTGAATTAATAAATAACAAATTAACTATTAATATTTCAATTATTTTAGGGATTTAAAGTATCTTTAAAAGATTTTTAAAACTCTCTTAATTATTGAGACAATTTTTGGGGACTTAAAGAATTCTATAAAATATCCAACACTTTCCACACATTTCTTGCCTTCATTTGAATGCCAATTTAATCCATCATTTTGCAATAATTATTTAACTTTCAATTTAAATTAAAAGAGAAACCTCAACTACCTCATATTTGGGGGTATCATCCTGCCCGCCTGTCCAAACCCATCTTCTTTTCGCAGCTCTAATAACATTTTACATTTTCCATGGTCTCTCGTTGTTTTTTTCGGGGTTTTCCGGCTGGCTTGTGACTTGGGCAAAGATTAAAACTGAAGCTGTGGCCAGTCCATAGTCCATCCACCCTGGACCCCACCCTGTGTCTGCGTCTGAGGTCGGTCCATCTGTCTGCGGGGTCTCCTCCTCCTCTCACAAGCTGCCATCTCTCTGTTACACGGCAATTACATGACGCTGAGCGTGGAAAGCCGGGAAAAGCAGCTTGCGCTCGGTGCGGTGCGCTCGGAAAAGTCGTTTGTTTGCATACCTGGCTAGCTGGTGATAACAATAATCCTTGACAAGCCATAAACATCTTAACGTCCTTGTGCCCGCCACCATTTTGCATTTAGCATTTGCCATTTACCATTTACCATTGCCAGTGCCAGTGCCATCATCCTGCGCAGACAAATAGACTAGAGTTGCCAAATGTCGGGCGGCGGGGAAGTCCTCGCCGAGTCCTTTGAAATTGTAAACCCGACAAGCGCTCTCGGAGTCGCAAAGTCAATTTGAATGTTTGTTCGGGGGATTTGCCTTTTTGGCGTCCTCCCAGCAATGCTGCCAATCTGTCGTTTTTCTGGAGATCTGGCAAGGAAAGAAACGGTTATTAATGTTATTTTCTATTCAAAAATTATACAAATGTAATTATTTAAAGGAATTGAATGTTAAAACTTTAAACTTAAGACTTACAATTATTTTCTTGAAACATTTTATTATTTTGCTTAAATATTTGTAATACAAGTCAGACATCTTTATGAATCTTTTTTAGACCCAAGTTCCAGCTTGCTTTTCATTAAAAAATAAACCCAAGAATAAGAGTTTCCTCTTGTCAAGTCCTTGTTCCCTTGTTGACAGCACTGGTCCTGGCTCCCTGCCTCCTTTCTGGGGGCGCAACCCCTCGGGTCATGACCCTTGAATAAGCAGCTAATTCGTTTATTATTTTTATTGTTGCGTTGACATTATTTACGTAAGCTGCTTGTCAGCTTTTCACTTAGGCTGCGGCAGCCGGGAGCTGAGGGCCAAACAAGGACCAAGGATAAAGAGCGGAGAAGGCAAAAGGCGAAAGACGAAGGCAAAGCGGAAGGCTCTTCGCGTCGGAGACTTTATTATATTCATTTCCATTTTATTTGCCCATTTACAAGTTTCAATCTTTATGCCTTCAGACGGCCGCACCCACCCCTTTTTGGGGCCAGCTCCTGGGGATGTCGTGTCGTGTCCTGACTGCCGGAGTTATGCCTTTATTTGGCACTTGACGGCAATTGCCTTCGCTCTGTAACCGAGCCTGCCCTGCTTGGTCGCTTATTGACTTGGCCCCGGCCATTGATAGAGCTTATTACGGATTACGGATCGAGGATTGCGGATTGTGGATTGTCCAAGCGGGTAGGGGGGATGGCTGGTTGGGTGTGACAGTGTGTGGGCGCACACAGGCAGAGAGCACCTGAGTGTCCGCTGTGAGGTGTCCAGGCGCTGCAGGGGTGACAGGGGACAATCGATTTCCCGTGCTTTGACTATGAGGCTTCCGAGAATCTTAAAGATATTAAAGGCATACTTTCCTAGCGGCATCAGCTACTCCTTTATCCTCCATCGTCTTGGCATGGGAATTATTATGATTAAATCAAAAAGTTCGCAAATATTTTTTGTCACCTCTTAAACGAAGCTCTTAGGGATGGTAGATCTCATC
Source organism: Drosophila auraria (assembly GCA_008042615.1). Taxonomy (NCBI): domain Eukaryota; kingdom Metazoa; phylum Arthropoda; class Insecta; order Diptera; family Drosophilidae; genus Drosophila; species Drosophila auraria. The sequence goes on from VNJW01002713.1 coordinate 26,336, forward strand.
GTGGCTAAACACTCGACATATCGATAACCCTTTTGGAGCTTTGGAGTTGCCAGACTGCACAAAGTGTCAGCAGTAGCACACGATCGCCATCTTGGAAGCTTGCAAATAACAAAATAAATAGTTTTTTCCGTTTTACATAGTGTTCCCAAAGCTTAACTTTATAAATAATTATAAATTACTTTGCATACAATAACCAAACATAAACAAAAGCCCTTTATTAAGTGCCAACAAAAACAAGAAATCAATTTAAATGGTGAATGCGTCTGCGCCTGCGCAGGAATCTCCCCATGGCCTCCGAGTCCATGCGCTTTAGCTTCTTGATCTTCGGCACGATCCGGCGCAGGGTGTCGATCCTCTGCCTGGCCTCCTCAGCGGCGCAGTTGGCCTTCTTGGCACTATCGCGAACTCCCTCGAGATCCGCCTGGGCCTGCTTTATGCACGTGTTGAGCTCTTCAACGCGCCGCTCGGCTGCCCCCAGAAGACTTTGCCTATCCTCCTCCTCCCGCTCAGCGTTGGCCATTAGCTGATGGATGTCCTCCTGGTTGGCGCGCTGCTCCTTGAGCAGAGCCAGCATGTTGTCCAGATCTCGCCGCGTGTTGTCCCGAATCCGCATCACCGTCTCGACGTTGCACGCGCTGGCGGCTATGGCCCGCTGTCCCTCCTCGATGGCATACCTGTTCTCCACCATGCGCTTCGATAGCCCGTCCAGCTGATGCTTCTTCCCCTCCAGCACCTCCGAGGCCGCATTGGCCGCCTGCTGAGCTCGATCCGCCAGCATTATCTTGACCTGCTGACTTGCGGCCTCCGCGGCACCCGGCTGGGCATCCATTGCCGCCTTGGCCACTGTGGCCGCCTCGGAGGCCACCTGGGTGGCCTTTTGATTGGCCTTGCAGAAATACTGGCTGGACCTGGGCTGGTAGCGGTGGTAATCGAAGGACTCCACTCCAGCCTCCGAGGGGCTCGTCAGGAAGAGAAGGATGCTTACCAAGGGCAAAGGGAGGAGAAAATTGAGGAATTTCCAATGCATCTTTGCCCAAATCTCACAATCGGAGTATGAAAGGAAGTGGGGTTGAGGTTGAAGTCAAGCTGACAATGGATTGACACTGGAAACCATGCAGTCCTGATGTTATTTTACATTTTCAGGGAGTACTTGGATCTGAAACCAGCAGGATTGTTCCTTCTTGTTAAATTTGAAAGCCTCCCTTCGCTGCTCTTTAATTTTCCAAGAAAAACAATACAAAACTGTAAGCATTCCCTGCACAAAACTCGCTTTATTTAATATTTCCGAGGTATTACTTTTAATTAAAGTATTATGAAGTTTATTAATATTTTATTAACAATTAAAACCACTTCCAGGACATTTCTTTCTTTTAAAAATCTAAAAAAGGATTTAAGTGACTCAATTAAGGAGATTTGCTAGAGAACTTGCCACACTTGAGTTCTGAAGAGGTTACTCTGTCGATTTCCAATACTGCCAACTAATCCTTTGCCTACTTTTCGATCTCAATGGTTTATTTCCTCGGTTTCCGTTTCCGTTCCGCTGCTTTCTTCCTCCTTTTTGTATTCGTAACTCATAGCGAGGCACTTTTCCACTCGAGTGCGCAGGCACACACACATACACAGCATAACTAAGGATAACTAAGGATCAGGCCAATAGGACAATTGTCCTGCCAGAGCCAGAGCAAACACACTTGGAGAAAAATGTAGGAAAGAAAATATCAAACAAAAACGGCGACAAAAATTACAAATTTCCATAAACTAATTAAGTTTTTATATGGTAAAGTAATCTAAATTTTTGAGGAATCTGAATATTCCTGACTCTCCCATTAGATTTCTCTCAGTGTCCTCTCCCTTTAGCCGGCTCAATGGCCGCCAGGTCAGGTTGGAGGAGCTGCTGCCGCTGGAACCAAAGCCAAAGCCAAAGCGCTCAATTAGACCGCAAGGCTTGGGGGACGTTCGGGGGCGTGGCAGTACGGGGAGGAGGAAAGGTCAGGCAGTGGGGTTGGGGCAGTGAGGAGCAAATAAAAATATGACACGAGCTGGCATTTTTCCTGCCGGACCAAGTTGACACTCACGCCGCAATTTCCTGCATATTTCCCAGCAGCTACCAGGGGTGTGACATTGCGAAAGGGGGGCCTTAGACGAAGGAGGGAAAAGGGGGTGGTGGGCGCCCCCCTGCTGGTGTGACAATTGCGCCGCCTGCCACACAAGGCGAGGATCTCTGGCCGGGACTGCTCATTTACACTTTGCCACATGTCCACAGTGTCTCGGAAATCTGTCGCATCAGCACTAAAGTCCCATTCCAGGGGCGGAGTTCAAGGAGGGGGGTGGCCAGGACACAGACACGGACACCGACACACAGGGGCGGGTCAAGTGAAAAGGTTTAGTGCAGTCATGTGCGAGGTATCTGAGTTTTGGTGGGGAGTGTAGAGGACTTTTTATAGCAAAAGGGGTTTAGTGCTTTTTTTAATTAAAAAATAAAAGGATATGTTAAGATTTAATTTATAAACTAAATTAAATTATAAATTAAACGGATTTTGTTGAAAAAAATTACCAGAAAGACAGAAAGAACTTGTTAAGGCATTAAGCTCAGTTTTGGCTTGTAATTCCCAAAGGGGTCTAGCTTCAACCTTCTTCTTCTTCTTTTAACTAAATAAAAAAAGAAAATATAACATTTAATTTATAAAGTATATACTTATAACAAATTAAAGAATTTTGTTGAGGCAGAAAGACAGGAAGAATTTTTGTAAGCTGAGCTTTGCCTTGTAATTCCCAAAGTGTTTTAGCTGCAAACTCCTCAAATATTTTCGTTTATTGATTAGAAAATTGTGGCTCTCTCCTGGAAGCCTTTTCATCTTTGTTTAAATTTTATTTTCCAACCTCTTCTTATTTAATTTTCAAACTAAATAAAGTTAATATTTTATTAAGGTATCAACTAGTTCGAATCCTAAACCCAAACCTTCAGTTATTTCTATTTCATATGTGTGTAAGCAAATATAGTTATAGCTGTTGTACTAGCAAGCAACCCAGGCTGCCAAGGACCACCCCCAAAATCTTCCATTTCCAGTGGCGCCGCGAGAAGTACGTTTTGCTGACCATGACAACGACCACACATTGACCAGAAACGAGATCGGGGTAAGGGTAAGGGTAAGGGAGGAGAGCCACTGCCAGAGGCTCTGAGGCTGGGAGAAAATGAGCACGTTCCATGGCCCAGTCAATGGCCAGTTGTCATTTCCCAGCCCCATTTTCACACTCTCCCTCTGTGTCTCCCTCCGTGTCCGTGTGTGTGTTTAATTCTGTTTACTTTGAGGCAAAACTTGGCCCTATTCCCTTCGTGCACATTCCCAAGTGTGTGATTTTAAATGTCAGCAGGCAGGCAGGACAGGCATTTCCCCCACAAGAACACGAAACTGATTTACTTAAAGTTCCAACCGAACAGCCAAAGAAAAGCTGGCCCAGGCTGGCCAAATATTTTTGGGCACAAACTTAGCTAGTTAAGAGAGGGAAGGAGAATGTGCATCGGGGGAATGCCACTTAAGCAGCAGGCAAAACAATTAAATGCCAGCAAATTTCCGTTCACCTTTTACACAATCAGAAATTATATTAAGCCAGGGAGTAGGTGCCTGCAGGAGCCAGGATAACCAGCTTGCCGCCCGAATATTATTTCAATCTGAGAACAAGCCGACGGGGACCGAAGCGGCAATATTTACTCTAATATTGAGTTTCAGCCATGGCACTTTGTTTCAATTAAAAGCCAGAGAGAGAGCTCCGGAATGGGCTGGAATTTCAGATTGGAGGCCAGGCCTCACAGGTGGAGCTCTCTCCACCTGACCCTAATAAAATTTCACCTGCATGAGCCCCGTCCCGGTTACAAAGTAATTTTTAACCATATTCAGCTGCCACAGTATATGTTGTGTGTGAGTCTGGGGGCCAAAATCAATATCATATTATCATCGGTAATTTAATTTGTCCAGCCAAGAAGGCAACGAAGAGTAAATGCACTATGGTTTTTTTTTTAATATTTTTTTAAGCCCTGAAATTGGTTCCATTAACTCCATATATTTTGTAAAAAAACCAGGGGATTTTATAGATTTTAAAAGGGGAATATTTATACAATAATTTACTCCCAGGGAATAATAGTACTTGTTGAACTATTTAAATTAAATATTAAATAAGGTTTCCACTATAAACAAAAGCCATTTCGGAAACAGTGTGTGAAATTCAATTATGACACCTAAAATAGACAACAATTAAATGCGTGTTGACACTGTTAGACAAATTAATTACCGAGGCAGCGCCCGACAATTGATTAATTGGTAAATAGCTGCGAATCGAAACCGTTTAGCGATTATTTATTCATAGATATTAGGGACTCAGGGTATACGTAATCCCTGTTTAAAGGTAGTTCGAAAAAAGGAATCTCAGGGCCCAGATCTGAGCCACGAAACTGGAACGGCAGGCACAGAAAAGTGCACAAAAGACGCCCGCATTATTAAGGGGGGGTTGGTTGGGTGTAAAAAGGACGAGTACTGAGAGCCTGGACACGGATAGATAGAACACGTATCTAATAAAACGCCTGGCACACACACGTCCTTCTTCTTCTCCTTCTGCCCCCCTCCCACACACACACAGGCTTCGATCCAACTCAAATATTTGGGGCCCGGCTTTTGTGAGCTCATTAAATTTCGTCAATGTAAATATGTATGGAGAGGACCTCCTACTCGTCCAAAAGAAATGGGCGACGGTGCCGAATGCAACACGTTGGTCCAAGTCGAAGGACAGGACGCAGGACACACAGGATAGAGACAGGGACTAGGGCAAACGACAGCCGACAGCCGGCATATGCACTTCCGCCACATTTCCTGTTGCGACTCCTAGTCCTGCTCCTCCTCGTCCTTGTCGTTGTCGTTGTCCTGCGACTCGTCTCCTTGGCTCTGTGAATTTATTACGTGCAAATGTAAATAGCGGCACGTGCGGGCTTCGTATCCTTGCACTGTCCTATCCCCGTCCTAGCCGCCTTTTAAATGCAGCTACACGAAGGAAAAGTCCTTACAGGATTCCTCGAAGAATTAATCATCTTTGTTTAAATGCCACTTTTACAGAAAACAATTATTTGCAAATTATGTAAGCACTTCCCTGGAAAAATAATAATTTAAGGGAAGTTCTCACCCATTTTGCTGCATTTTTTCCCCCTGTGTAGCACAAGTTGGCTCCTCCTTTGGTGGCAATAAAAATGTTGTCGTCGCCAAACAAAGGCGAGGCAAGTCACTGTCTGGAGTTGCTCCATTCCATTTCCCATTTTCCGAGTCCAGAGCCAGTCCCTAGCCCTGTTTTTCCTGGCTCTCTGTCAATAGATATTGCAGCTACAAGATACAAGATGCCAGATACCGCGCAAACACTGCAATATGTATCTGCGTACGTATGTCTCCTTGGATTATTTATTTCGACAAATTGAGGAGGGAATTAAGGGCAGGCAAGGATGAGTAAAAAAAATAGGGAGAGCTAATCGCTTGTCCTCTAAGGATCCCCATTTAAAGGCTAGTTTCCTGATTGGTATGCCATATTTCTATGATTAACTTGAAGGGATTTACTTGGGGCTAGATTTAGGATTTCTTTGGGGCCAAATTTCGAAGGAATTAATACTAAGATATGTGAATTTATTAAGTTATTGTGAGGAATGTGTGTACAACAATTTTTTATAATAAATTTAACAAAGGAATAAACATTTCTATAGACTCTGAAATTGTTTTCTCTGGCATGTAAGACATTTTCTGTACATTTATTGAGTTTAAATATTTCAGGCTACATCTTTAAAATTAAAAAGAAGTAAAAAGAAAAAGTGTTATCGAAATAATCGATATTTTTATATATTTCAGCACATCTAAATTTAAAGATACAATTTTTCCACTATATTTATTTTCCACAATATATCCAGGCTACAACTTTAAAATAAGGTCGTAAAAAAAAAAAAAGAGTTTTATCGAAATAATCGATTTCTTCTCTATATTTCAGCACATCCAAGTAGTCAGTCAAGTCAATCCGCTCAAAGTCATGCCAATCGCGGCTGGGACCTTCTTATGATGAAAATTCTGGTCAAGGAGAGCGGCGAGCGGATCGCCGACATTGCCAAGAGTTATAGCCAGCTACTGAAGGATCAGCGCCGATATAGTCCCCATTGTTCCATTGAGAATCCGGAAAAGCGGATAACGAATCGTCGCAAGCTGGCGCACCCTGAGACAGCGGCAGGTGAGACCGGAAGCGGTAGTGGAACCACAACCGGAAACGGCGGAGCACCAGCTGTCCGCTGGCAATTCCTCGTCCTCCTCCTATTCTGCAATTGCATCGGTAAGTGTACACCGTCCATATGTTACCGCAAAGGATATCTATATAAACTAATCGAGCTCTGGCGCTGAAGCGTTGGGCAAATGCCGATAAACGTTTCTGCTTCGCTTTAACCCAATATCGATAACCACACACTATCGCGGGTCGCGGCTGTGGGTGTATCGATACACCGATAGTCGGGCTCTGCGCTATGCTTGCTTGATTTGCCCGCTTAGATCGTTATCGTTATCGACCTGAGCGGGGTTCGTTCAGCTTGACCTTATTGATTTGCCAATCGTTGACAGGCCGCTCGCTCTATACACTGACCAAAAAAACACGCCCACACCTACACTGGGAGTAAATTCCAAGCGAAATCTAATAAATATTCCCACAAATAATATAATAATAATATAATATAAATAATAATATAATATATGTAATTAAATAAGATATAAATATGATGAAGTAAAGTAAAGTATCGACACAGTGACAAAAAGAAACGCATTAACATTCATAACCACCAATAGCCATATGTATATTTGTTCGAAATTGTGTTAATTGTTCAATAAATGTCTCTTCTTCATGGAAATATCCAAATTGAAATGAAGATCTTACCGTTACCGTTACCAAACAAAACGTTTCCGTAGTGGCCGCCTTCGAGCCGGACTTCGTGGTGCCGCTGGAGAACGTGACCATTGCCCAAGGTCGGGACGCGACCTTCACGTGCGTGGTGAACAACCTTGGTGGTCATCGGGTGAGTGGTGACGGTGCGCCGCCACAACCAGCCAAGGTATGTATCGGTTTCAAGTGCAGCGTTCGAATTCTCAACTTTTAATTCCGTGCTAGATTTCTTTTCGTTATTTCTCAGTTATCATTTCCGTTTCATTTCCATTTTAGTTGGACTCTTCCTTCCGTTTCGTTTCATTTTGCCATTTCAAGTGCACCAATTATTGTTCTCTAAATAACTTTGTACCGTTCGTTTTAAACGACTTTTTCCAACTCAAAGGCACCAATAATAACAATAATAACGTGTTCCAAACTGCACCACAATTATCGCAATTATGTAACCCTTAAGCGCACCTATTCTCATATACGTATATTCTATAGTTAACTACCAGTATAAAATGCCATAGTATCATACAATATTTACGATAAATAGCCATGCATATAAGATATATATACATCTATATCTATATATATATCTCGTGTATATAGAGCACTCTGCATATTAAACGCACCAATGCACCAATGAAACTAAAACAAAGGGACCCAACAATAATAATAATAATACAAGTGAGGCAAAATAACAGCGCCGAACTACAGAGAATCGAATCGAATCGCATCGAATCGAGCGAAGCGTCAGCATCAAAATAAATTTAAATAAACAACGCACAATTTGTGCGATGCGAAATCGAGACCGAGACCGATGCCGAGCTTATTGTTATACCCTTGCAGAGGGTATTATAATTTTGCCATGATATTTGCAACGCAGTGAAGGAGGCATCTCCGACCCCATAAAGTATATATATTCTTGATCAGCATCACCAGCCGAGTCGATCTAGCCATGTCCGTCTGTCTGTCTGTCCGTCTGTCTGTCCGTCTGTCTGTCCGTCTGTCTGTCCGTCTGTCGGTTTCTACGCGAACTAGTCTCTCAGTTTTTGAGCTATCGGGCTGAAATTTTCAGCATAGTATTATTTCTTTAGCACGCAGTATATATGTCGGAATGGTAGAAATCGGACCACTATATCCTATAGCTGCCATAGGAATGATGGCGAAATTAATGTACAAAAATTTTTAATTTCTCTGTTTTTCAACGAATATATATATATAAATTTCGAGATATAGTCGTTTTTTATAGTTCTAGAATTACGGTTTTAATTTCATTAGGATCGGACAACTATATCATATAGCTGCCATAGAAGGGATCGGTCACTAGTCTCTCAGTT
>VNJW01002714.1:0-35583 GCA_008042615.1 Drosophila auraria
AGCAGCGATCTATTGGGTCAGTTGAATTTCCACGTACCATGTAGATCCACAAGAACCTACCTGCCTTTGGTTTTGCACCACTGCCGAACATCGTATGAAATGCATGAACCCTTTAGAGTATTATGTGCAAATTATAATGATTTGTATAAAATTACCTCATCTGTAGATAGCCTTCCTAAACTAAAAACATTAATCTTAACCCACCTAGTACACATGCAAGATAACAATCGAGCTGCCTGATAGTAGTTTATATTTCCTCGCATTCTTTTATCTATACTTTTCTTTCGCGCCTATTTAACACCTAACCCTAACAAGCCCGGGCTTGGTTTTAAATGGCCACTTGAGTGTACTGACCGTAGTGCATCTTCAACGCCCAAGAAAAAAAAAAAAAAAAAAATTCCGGGGACTCCAGCAAATGTGTTAAAAAAAGAGAAACATTTTAAGTAAACAGAGAAAATAAGCAAGAGTATTTCTACGATCAGTTCTCTTTTGCTTTTTGTGATAAGAGCGTGGAGAAAAAGCTTTAAAACCTCATAATCAGCTGTCAAAGAGCTTTCCAACCAGCTTGTGCTCTCAGTTATTAACCAATCTCGGACCGCTTATCATCGCTGTGACGGAAAATCGCACAGAAATCGACAAAAATAAATGTAAACAATAAAACAAAGTGCCATTAGTAACCGACAAAAAATCAAAAATGTCTCAATGTACGATCTTGGACCTAAATCAGTTCTGTTACTTTGAGTTGTTCAAGCAAATCAAGCGGAGCTGCGAGCAAACCAATGAAAATTCAGCGGTACTTGACGACCTGAAATATGTGGACTTGAGGAACTTCCTCAGCAGCAATTGGTCTTTCGGAGTGCTCTTCTATGAGTGGGACAGGGAACTCAGTAAGAGACTCTTTCTGCTCGATGTGAGCTCGTGGGGAACAATATGTATCGATTTTGCCGAGCTGTACTCTCGCCTCAAGAAGTTCTCCGAGAAGGTGAAGCAATCCTTTTGGAAATCCCTCCTACTCGCCATCGAAGAGAATGACCACCTGAGCAGCGTCGAGCTGAGATACTATCCAGAGAGTCACCACAGCGAGCACTTGGACATATTTGAGTCCGTGATGAGTAGGCTGAGGGCTAAGAAGAGTCTAAAAAGGCTAACAGTGCATATAGCTGGAAAGTATTAAAATATTTCTAAAGATTTTTCAGAAATACTTCTCTCCCTAATTTAAATAAATCTAGATTCAAGTTATATTTCCCACTTTCCAGGCTATACCCTAGAAAACCTTAACGGATTTGGTAACCTCGAAGAGCTCCTGCTTGATGTAAACGTAGACATTGAAGAGTTGATCGAGTGCTGCCGCAGAAACGAAAGAATCACCTTCCTGACGGTCCACGATCTTCACAGTGGCGGAAGGAGGTTGGCCGACATCGTGCCATTCTGCTCTCAGGTTCGTAGGTTTGCCTTCAAGATGAAGTATGACTGCGATGCCTCGGATTATGCCCCCTTGGCCAAGATGCCCCAACTGGAAAAGCTGCACATCTGGGGAGAACACGAGCCGGGCACTCTCCAGGCCCTCCTCGGAGGATTGGCCAGAAGGGAACCAGAACCTCAGCTCTCCACTCTCTTCGTAGACGATGCCTCTCTGGAACTGTCAGAGACCAAGGAGCTATCTTGCATAGAGTCCTTGACCAAGCTGAGATACAGGTTTGTCGGGCCAAAGGACATTGGTCCCTTGACCCAGCTGACTAACCTCAAGAATCTAGATATAACTTCCCAGCATGACTTCCAAAGTATTGCGGATCAGATTTACAGCGTTCTGAGGCACGCCCAAAGACCCAGGAAAGTATTCTTGCCAGGCTGCTTGATTAGGTATAATCCTACGCAGGATGCCTTGCTGCTTGTCCTGATGGAGAATCATAATGCCGGCGACTTTAGACTATTGTTGAGGCTGCCAGGCCTGAAAAGTCTGGAAATTAACGGACATCATAGGCCGGGAACTTTGGTCAAGCTCTTCGAGGAGTTGGCCCTTGTAGGGGTCTCAGCCTTGACAATTGGCGCGATGAATGCCTTTGCTTTGATAGACTTTACCAGGAGAGGCTGCAAGCTGTCCTATCCAGATTATCCTCTGATCAACGCCCAGGAGGTTGCGGCCCTTTCGAAGTGCAAGTCGCTTACGAGTCTGCTTTGCGGCCTTGCGGATACCGGAAACATTGAGCTTCTAGCTAAGCTTTCCGAGCTCAGAGCCTTGACTATTACCACCAAGCCAGACAATGGCTCTTTGCTGAGACTGTTTACGGAACTGGCCACATCCAAGTCTCCCAACCTCCGGGATTTCGAGTTAACCAGTGGCAGAATCGACTGCCAGGAGGCTTGTGCTCTGGCGCAAATAGGATCTTTAAAATCCCTGGATTGTGACTTCTACAAAGCCGAAGACATCGAGTTGCTCTCGAGTCTGGGTTGGGCCAACCTTGAGACACTAAGAATAGCTTCAGAGATCAAGTTCCAAGAAATATCGCATGTGATGATCAAGGTCTCGCAGTTCTGCGGAAAGAAATTAAAAATTGATACCAAAGATGTAACCATTCACTTCGATCGCTATCAAAAGCAACTCTACCTGCGATTGGACATGGACTACAAAACAATATATTCGCCCAAGAACCTGCTGCTACCCCTGGCCAGGCTGGAGTGGGTTGAGAGCCTGGTCCTTAACCTGAAGCCATTTAACCTGAGTATGTATTTCAATGCCATCGCAATGAGTGGCAATTGCCAGCTAAAAAAGATCCGCATACTGGACGGCTCCCTCGAGCCCAATGAGACTGAGGAGCTGGGAAAGATGAAGTCTCTGAGGGAGTTCCATGGCAGACTGACGGACACACGAAGCCTCGAACACCTCCGCCACCTGAGCTATATGCATATAGGAGACTCCTTTGAGAACCGTCTGCCCAAGCGTACTGTCACCATTCTGGATTCCATTGAGGAGGAGCTAACCATTAGTCAGAGAGGCAAAGAGGTGAGCTACAACGTCAGGACTGGCCACCTGATCCTGGGTAACACTGGTTGGAATGGCATCTTTATTTCCTCAAATAACCTCCATGATTTTGCTCCGCTGGCGAGTCTGAAGAGCTTGAAGTCCGTTCGCATTTTCGGAAGTCACATGGGGAGTTCCCTTCGATTATTTTTAGCTCAACTCGCCTCAAGGCAGAGCCAGACTCTGCGAGAACTGGTGGTGGAAAGCAAGCAGCAGGAAGACACTGACCTGGACACCCTGACTATAAGCTCACCAGAGCTGGCAGAGATCACCTCGATTAAGTCCCTGCGAAAATTGAAGTGCGGCTTCTCCGATGCAGAGAACCTCGAACTTATCGCTGGGCTTCCGCAGCTAACCGAACTGGTTATTACCACCCATCAAGAGGGCTCCTTGAAGGATCTTCTGGGGAAGATGAACTCGATGGACTCGCCACGCCTCGAGTACTTGGCCATCGAGGGGGGACAGCTCACTGCCGAGGAGGAGGTGCAAGTGGCAGCCATGAGATCCCTGAAGAGGCTCGAGTGCGGCTACAGCAGCACAGTGGAGCTCGACTACCGAGGACAGCCCACGGGCATCGGGGAGATGACCATAACCAAGGAGCGAAAGGACATCTCCTTGGTGGAGCTCTTCAGAAGCAGGCCCCTCCTGAAGAGCTTGATCGTCAAGGGAGCGCCCCTCAATCGGGATGAAGCTGACGAAATCCGGAAAATAAAGCCATTGCAGAGACTGATTTACAGATTCGACCAGGATTCTGGCCTCATAAGCGACATCGTCAGGCTGACGTCTGAGCTGAATATCCTTGTTATAACCTCGAGGGAGCACAGCCTGGCATGTTTTGAGGATGCTGCTCTGAGCAATACGATTGCCCGACTGCCGCAGGACATTAGCAGGGACCTCCTGTTCTTCGATGGCTTTGAGGGTGTATTTCAGTGCCTGGATCGCCAGCGACTCGTCATCGAACTTCCGCCCGAAATGCACTGCCTTAAGTTCCTCTTCGAGGCACTAGCTTTGAACAAGTCGCAGAATCTGCAGCAACTGGTCATAAGACACAGGTATATCGGCTTCGAAGAGGCTGCCAGTATCGCTCAGATATCCTCCCTGAAAAGTCTGATGTGTGGACTCGAGGATTCCAGTAGCCTGTCGATTCTGTGCAACCTGAAACTTCTCAAAGGCTTGGAAATCAGATCTCTGGACAATTTCGACCAACTTTCCGATCACCTTCTGAATCTTCTTGAATCATGTAAGGATCTGGAGTCGATTGACTTGGACTTTAGTTTCCCAATGCAATACATCAAAAGTGACTTCTTGCTTCGCGCTGCGAGTACTCTGAAATCAGTTAGAAATCCGAGGGTCCAACTTCCTTTAAAATTAAGATTTTCTCCCACGAAGCGTATATTCAAGGATCCGGTAAGTCAAGTAAAGCTTGTCTTAAGTACATTATTAAATGATGGAAAATGTGTTTACCTTTTCCAGGTGCCTGCCATAGAAGAGTATTTGAGCGTGGAAGGTGCTACATTCATTTTAAGTTAAATTTAAATTTAGGTGAAGGTATAGCTTGAAATCGATGACGTGTTTATTATTGGCGGTCCAAGTTGCCCGGAACAAGTACTCGCCATCCGGAAAGGGCAGCATTGCCGTAATTCGGTGGTTGATCATATCCAGGGATAGCTTTTCCACTATAAAATCCTCCTAATAGGGGACAACACACACATTTTTAAAAAATAAATGCTCGCTCTGCTCACATACAATACATACGTTGTAGGGACACGAATGATTCAAGTTGCTAACGTCCTTAATAAAGCCATAAAAGTACTGAGTAACAGGATTAGACTTCTGGTTCTTCAGGTATCTACAGCCATCTAGGGAAATATTGTAGAGGAATGGCTTATAGTCATTGCCCCGCTTGTACAAAGCAAAGTTAACCGTCATATTTGTTACTGGCTTCTGATAAATTGTTAACTTCAGGGAAAGATATTTATAAGTGCGATTGACAGATTTCAGAAGGCAGTGTTCGAACTCGCCAAACTTCTTGTTCGTGGAGGTGCAAACAAAGTTTGTAAACTCCAGTCGAGGGGTAATCTATAGCGAGTTTTATTTTATTTAATTTTTAATTTAATTTTTAATATAATTATTAGTCCTCTTACCTCATTGAGCACAGAGATCATCAAGAGCAGATGGAGCCAAAAATTTGGCTGCTTCATAGTTCATCTATTGTCGCAGCAAAACTAATCGCTATTAGCTTATTATTATTATTATTTGAACAAATGCTATAAACTTTAATAATTTAGATTAAAATGTTTGATTTGAATAGAGTGGATATTAAAACAATATAATTGCAATAACGGAGAGAGTATATTAGACCATGATACAGGTATTCTTATTATTTGATTGAAAAAATTAGTATAGGTTTTATTTTTAACGTAATCAATCTTTAATAATAATAAAATATTATATAATTTGTATAATTTATTTTATTTATGTGATTAACTTATAAAATACAAAACGCAGACCCACTTGTTTATTCTGGAACGACTCGAATACCAACAGATTCTACACTCAATTTCTTCTCGGATCTCTTGTAAATTTATAGTCCAGTGTTTCGATATCATGGTGTCCACTATTGAACCGTAGTCATGTTCGGCAGTCGACTGTGGGTAATTATTAGAAGTGATTTCCAGATAAAAGCTTAGTAGCTAAAAAATTGTATGTTATGGTCGATTGACCATCAGTTTTAACTCTGTTTCTAAGTTCCCCAGAACTATTCTGAAATATAGTAATTTTAGTAGTCCACGGAAACTGTTAACTGGAACACCTAAATGAAGGATCAATAAAAAAGTAATGAATAATTTCTACAACTTCAACTTTATTCCAAATTTCGTTAATATTCGATTCCGCTTACAAATTAACACAAAGCCCGCTGGCTTTCCTAATAGACATGGGCCAAAAATAAAAACTAAGGCAAATCTCTAGTAAGCTCAGCAATAAATGGCATAATGAAGGAATTAATGAATGGACAAGGGCCAGGGCGAGCCAAGAGAGGGACGAACTTATGCAAATGCAAATGAAAATTAATTTAATCCGCAGTACGAGTAAATTTTCCATTTTAATTTAATTACATGGACACTGCCTACGTGAGCGACAGCTAACCAAAGGCAACAAAAAGGAGGGAAATCAAATAAAAAAGCGGACACTTTTAAGCAACCATTTTTTTGCCTCCAGTTGGGCATTCATTTCTTCTTTTTTTTTTGGTGGGTTGCCGTTGCTGGGGGGAGTCCTAACTATGAAATGCTCGTGTGTCCACTTAGAGCCAACTGGCAATTATTTTAAGCCTCATCGTTGGGGGGACGGAAATTATGAAGGTTCTGACCATGGGCTTGGGCCTTTTAATTGGCCCGAATTTCTGGAGTCCCTGCTTATGAAATTAAAATGCAATTCTCATTAAATCGGCACAGCTCTCCTCCCGACGCTGCTCGGTGCTTTATTTAATTATCCATTCTGCCTACCAGAGCTCTTCGCTAATAGCGAAATAAGCCGGGCTCGGACAGGCAAAAAGAAATGAGCCAGTCGGAAAGCTGGCAGCACAGGACTCTCTGCCAACGGGGCAGATGAGGAGCAAGTCAAAATAACAAATTAATTAGGAAAAAAGTAATTATTCGTTCGGCATTCCGTGCGCCTTCGAATCCATTTGCATTGAGTCCAATTGAATGGGGAAATTACATTTAAAACCAGGGAGGAACTTCACAATATTATAGAGATTATTCAAAGGATGTTCTCTTATTGATAAATATAGTATATCCATTTATTTTTTGAACAAATTCACTTAAATTAAATTAGACTTTTGTCAAAGGTTCTACTACTAAAAACTTGCCTTTTCCCGCTCCCTTCGAGAAAAAGCGATTAAGGTAAGTCGCTGGTCCACCCCGTTTACCCACAGAGAGGGGTTAATGTACTGACGGTAACATAAGCATAAACAGATTAGAAGGCACATAACATTGTCCACTTTTTATGGGTATATACATGTATGTAGTATATACAAGGACCACCCATCGTGCTGGACATGGCCAAGTGGAAGCGACATTATGTAAGAAAAATGCTAAATAAGCGCTTAATGCATAATCTGTACCGAGGCATTACATACACACATAAAAATCAGGGGTTACCCGGGCCCCATTCCGACCCCGTTCCAACCGTTTTTCTCATACCCATTTCCATTTCCATGCCCATTTCCCCGATTTCCACTGACAACGGTTGGTCGGCTGGCGGACTGCGGACTGGCCCCGGCAGATATGGCCATAATGTATGACTGCCATTTTATATGCGCCTTTGAAAAATGTGCTGACACTTCGAGCCCGGCCAGGAGGGTTACACTGAGAGAAAGGTAACTGAAGTACATGGATTCTTAAGTAACTGGTAATGACTAGAACTAGAATAGAAAGTCAGGAACTATTAAATAAAGGAGCGGTACAAAATATAATTATGATTCCTATTTTTGCCTATTTTTTCAGTTTATAAATGAAGTACAAGTTAATTTTTCCGAGTGTCCTGTGAGTCGTAGTCTGGGAGAAGGTCTGGAGCTAGAGCTGGAGCCGGAGCCGGAGCTGGAGGAAAGGCTGGACAGCAGAATGATGGCGCTGGTGCGAAAGGGTTGACCCCAAACGCAATTGACCACGTGTGCGTGTCCATTTTGGGGGCGGTCAGCCTTAGTCCCGCTTCTCTCGATTGTGTGTGTTTTGGGGGGAAAGGACGAAATCCTTTTATCATTTAAATGGCATATGGCAAAAGGCAGTTTTTATTTTTATAATCCCAGCAAGGAGCGAGCCCCGGCAAGACATCACGGAAGTGGCAAAGTCAGGAACAAATCACACGAAATTTGTAAACGTCCATTGTCGGCGTCTCACCTCAACAAGACCCCACCCTCCTCCGATATCCAACCCCAAGGATGGCCGTTTATTAATTTGCCTCGAATAACTCTGTGAAACCCCCGCGAGGCGAACGTAATCCGTAATCCCTTCGCCAGTTTTGCGTTCTTTTTTTTTCATTTTCAATAAGGCGAAAGGAACAATTTGCCGCACAGCAGGTGGAAATTGCCAGCAGACAGGACAGGACCAAGGACATGGGGGAAATTCACCGCCCACCCATGGCGGCGGAGATTTTGTGTCACTTTCTGGCGTAATTTCCAGCCCGACTTTGATTGGCGGCCATTAAGAATGGCGCTCGTGTCCCGCCATGTCATGTGATTGATGGTCCGAACGTGATCTGTTCCCCATATTCCACTAAAGTTTTTATGAATTTTAATGAAAAGTTACGTCCAGCTGGAAAAGGTAGAGGAGAAATGTTCTCCCTAGCTTTCCTAGCAAATTAATTAAATTATTTACTTCATGCTGACAAAAAGTATGCTATATCAGTAATATCTATGTTTAACTTGCCATCTTCTAAGTATGCAAACATAATTTTGAAACACAAAGAAATGGTGATTTGTCACATAATTGTGTTAAACGGGTTTTCCGGCTCCGACATTTGACTTTAGCTAATGGCAGACATTAAGATGGCCAATCATAAATCAAAAATTGCACCCAATGTCCGCCCACTTGGCTCAGTCAATTGTCTGTGTGATGTAAGTAACCCTTTCCTTGGGCTCACCCCTTGACAAATATCAAAACAGATGCGGCAAACAGACAGGATCCCTGTTCCGTCCACCTTCCTTGATATCCTTGCCCTGACTAATGATGTGCCAACAAATTTAACGCAACCAGCTACTCGACTTGACTCAATAAAAAAGATGACAAAGCGCCCAATTCACTTAACGGCGAGCAGCGAACAAATTTGACAATGAAAATCATATGTCATCATTATTAACACTGAGATGATTCCATTTTCCGGCACAACGGCCGCACATATGGCCCGCTTCCAGGCCGTGAAGCTAAGCGGATAATTTCGAAATAATATCATAATCATAAGCGCCGGGGGTTGAATCACCGGAAAACAACCCCTTGGAGGTCTCCTGGTGCAGAAGTCAACCTGCTGGCTGCGTGCGAAGCTGCGCACTTCGGGCTCTAAAATCTAAAATCTCCACAATCAAAGGCGAAATTATGGTAAGCGGCGGAATGAAAATGTAAATGCAAATGAAAATGAAAATGAAAATATGTCAAAATGCCGGCTCAACCCCCATAGAGAGCAGCATTCCCCTTTTTGCATATTAAATTAAAGTAATGAAATTTTGAAACGCTTTCGAGATCTCTTGTGGCGATGTTGTTGTTTACATTGTACGGCAATAAAGGGACAGCCGGCCGGACAAAAGGACACCCCGTAAGTCGCACATAAAACAAAGCAATTGGAAAATTATGCACTTGTCCTCCTCATCATCTCAGCGCCGCCCAGAAGTATGCTTTTAATAATCAGCAAAGTGTTCGAGGGTTGGCCAAGGCTACCCGGGGGCGGTTTGCCATTTGTGCCGAAAGATTTACATAAAATGGGAAAATATGCGAGTCCCCCCACATTGAAATGTGAAAGGAAAAAAGTGAGCAAAGTTGAGGATTAAGTACGGCGAGGAAAGGGATCCGGGTTGCCAGGGATTAGATGAGTTGTGAAATGATGACTTTCGGATTTTTTTTTGAGGCGGAAACATTATGTTGAGCCCCAGCTACAGGATCCTAAATGTTATGGGACATAGGCAGAGATTTTTGGTGTACTTTTTAGACTAATTTCTATATTTAGAGTTCTGGAACATAGTTTAGTTTAGTATTTCTTCAAATGATATTGATAAAAACTTACAACTCAATACTTTAAGCTTAAAGTTATTACGTGTATGCAGATTCTTTATAAACCTAGCTAAATTTATTATTATTATTTATTATTATTAAAACTGTCTTAAGTCTTAGTTATTGTAAGCAAGAAAATATTCGTACTTACTACCAATTCCCTCGAACTCCCAGAGGTAAGACAAAGGGATAGTTCAGCTAATTGAGTTACCATAATTTCCCATTATTAAACTCAATTTGCCAGCCCTGCACCCGTTAACGCCATCTGGGCTATTCGCCGCCATATGAACTGAATTTTTTCACTCCACGCCCTGGGACCTTACCGATCGAACTCCCGTTTGATTAACTTAAGGCCAGAAATTATTCCATTAGGTCTGGGCGGTGCCCTGAGCCTGCGGCCAAAACATCAGGAGAACTGAAACCGCCCCGGGACGCTGGATAACCGGATGAAGTTGCTTAAATCTACACTTGTCCGAATTCCCAAATGTCTACTTTTCAATGCGCTTAGCATTTTTAAGCTGCTTTTAATAAATTCGACACAAAATTGAATTTTCATAACGGCTTGCCCGGCACTGGCACTTGTCCTTTTGACACCATCCCTTAGCCTGCAGGAAGGGAGACTCGGAGAGGGAACGTGTGCGACACTCACTTAAAAAGTGATTCATAGACACAGTCACCCCGGTAAGGGTGTTAACAGCTAAGACCTGGGGCACTTCGGTTGCCCTGTTTGTTTTTTCAGGAGCTATTTTTGAACATTTTCAAAAAACATTAAGATTCTTTTGAAAGTTATTTGGAAAATTTTTGGGCTATGGACTTTTTTAAGAACCCTTAACAAATAAAAGACTTTCAATTGGTATTTAACAAACCAAGTTTACTATAAATCTTTATGGCTGTTTTTCTCATTTATTTTTCTGTCAATCAGACAGTGACCTTGTATTTAAACAAGAATATAATTTAGGACTCACAATATGCATGTCATCTTATCATCTGAACTTGGAGAGGATATAAGGACTAAGTGTTAACCTTTCATGCGTATATCCGCTTCCTAGGGCATATATGCTAGCCTCCTTATCGATTGGAATCAACCCTGAATCCAAAAGCAGGGGTTAGAACGCACTTCAAGGCATTTAATCAGGTGAGAAAGTAATTAAAGCAATAAGAAAATTAATTTTAAGCTTTAAACTTTTTAAACACCCTTTAATTATATGATTTGTAGGATCGTAGAAGCCCTATCATTTAATTCAATATATTTACAAACTATTTTTTATATTTTATAAACGCGAGAGTTAAAAGCAAATGTTTATCAAATTGACAAAATTTAAAATGATGATATAAGAACACTATTTTACTATATTATTTTATGTACTTCTTTAATTCTTAAACCAATTAAAATAAACCAAATAATGTTGAAAAATGTAAATTTCCCTTTGCTTTTCTTATATTTCTCATTATTCCCAAGGTTTCACCGACTTAACTTTATCAACAACGATTTCTTCTTTTGCCTCCACAAAACCTAATTAAACTTTATGCTTTTTGAACCCGCATTAATTTGCTTATCTTGGCAAAATGTCGACTTGGTTTCTTGCTCAAGTTTTCTCAAACCTTCTGCATGTAATATGATATGCTAGTTATATAATTCATGTGCATAATAAATAGCAACAAACCTTGCCGGAATTCTATATCGCAGTTCAACTACTCTTGGGGTTTTGTGGCTGAGTGGGCGGGGTCAGAAGGGGCCAAGGGGCCAAGGGGCCAAGGGGTAAATTTATGCATTCAAGTCATAAACAGGGGCAACATTTTATGGCTATTTCTCATAATCAAGTGTCGCCCGAAACGTGCGCGCCCGGGAAATGCGTGAGTGCCTCCTCGTTTACAAGAAAAGCGATAAAATTATGAAAATTTTATGTCGCACAACTGCGTGAACGGCGTTGGGTTGGGTTGGAGTGGGTCTGGCATATATGGAGCGGACTCAATGAACATGTCATAAGCGGGGCTCGATCCCATTCCCAGTCCCCGCTCCCCAAGCGAACACGTTCCAAGGCAGTTGGACTTGTTGTTCCAGGAATCACAGTGTAGCACACGCGTGCCACAAACTGCGGCCGAGATGTTCAAGGCACTGAGAAAAAGTATCACTTCATATAAGTAGAGATTTTTTAGTTTCTAAGAACTAAGCTCTAAAATATTTACTTTTTTAATTTATTTTCTAGAAAGAGCTGACAGTTAATTCTCAAAAACCTTAAAAAAATTATTTCGAAAAATACATTTTGTAATCCAAAAAAATCTTAACTATCTGAGTAAGCCACCAACATTTATATCATTCTTTCAAAGTTATAACAACATTTTTTTCTGTGTGGATATTTGTTAGTTTTATAGTCCAAAAGGGCTCCAGTAGTGCTTTTCTCATATAACAAAATATGACGTAGCCTATCGTGACCTCTAAATCACACGTAGGTGAACGAGGATAGCATTAAAATGTCATTGACGTACCAAAAATTAAAATGAAGTTACATAAAGCAAGAAACGTCACTCGAAAACACATTAAATCGAAGCTCCAGCGATAGGAATCCAAAGGGAAGGAGGTTGGTCAAACACCTAGCCCAGATTCCTTAATCGAATTTGCATTAAGCGATGAGCAGCTAATAATCTGTAAACCGAATTAAAAACAGCTCAAAGGCGTCCGAGAGGAAACAGCAAAGCAGAACCGCCGACCCCAAGGGTCGAGTGAGCCAAAAAGAAAAAAATAAATAAAAGAAATGCAAAGAGATTAGCCCGGTAAAAAGAGAATTCCCCCCAAAAAATAGGCGGGGAAAATATTTCCGGCAAATTAAAGCTAATGAAAGTGCCTCAAACTCCCTCTCCCACTCAGAGTCAGAGTCAGGGTCCTTACAGCCACCTCAAGAAAAACTGACAGCCATAATTCATGACCGTCTGCGGTGGGTGGCAACGCCCACGCCCCTTTGAAGGACGCTGAAAAATTCACGAGCCCCCGCAACGCAGGCTAATGATAATGATAACAAACATGCCCCAAGTTCCCAAGTCACAAACTTTTTGACATGGCCCCCAGCTCCCAGTTTCCCGCCCCAGGATTTCAGGATATATTTCCATATAATTCATTCGCCGGCGGATGGGCCCATCCATCCATTTTGAAAATGTGAATTCTTGCGCATCATCATTGTTTGATGGCTCGTGCCTTATATATACGCGTACACACGCCGATAACTTTACTTTTCATTTTGCTTAGCATTTTCCGGCGAACCTTCGACGGGCGGCGACTTTTCACTTGTTCGCGGGGGAAATCGCTTGATAAATTGGGGTCGAAATCATTATAAGCGTTGTGCTCCATCGCAGGGCCATTAATTTTTTGTGCCTCCCGCGTTTTCGAAAGGTACAAGTACAATGCAATAATGTATATAAGTGTCGGAACATCTCAAGTTTCGACTTAATAAATCTAGGCAAATGAAAAATGAAAAGGAATTGATGATTAAAAAGTTATAAGAAAGGGAAATTGAATGTGGAAGATTGACTTAAGCATTAATTTTGCCTCATGACATATTTAAATGTGTGGTATATTAATTAATTAACTTTATTAATACTGTAGTAGCCCAACGAAATAGGTAAATAATATAAATAGGCACACAATTTTAGTCAAATAATGTAATTTAAAACTTTAATATGCTAAAAAAACGACACTAACATTCTGTTTCACATTAAGGGAATTTTAAATATATTTAAGAACCTAATTTACAAGATTTCCATTTAATAAATCTATAATAAATCTTGCTTAAATAAATTACAAATAAATGAAGTTAAGCAGCCAGCTCAAGCTTTTCCCTCCGATTAATAGAGTAATAACAGGAACTAAATATTAAATGCCTTAATTTAACCCTGTTTCGCTTCCGCTGAATAATCCGCATAGCCATAGCCATATCGAATCGATTTTTAATTGATTCCATTCGGAATTCATCTGGCAAGCGAATGCGAATTACATAAATCGACTGGCAATCAAGCCAAAATAAATTATTAATTAATAAGCGAGTGCACAAATCGAGCGAGCGAGGCAAAACTCGATGCAACCGCACCAAACGCACCGCTCCGACTTCGGGCCGCATCAAATAAGGCCTGCAAAAAAAGCCTAATTAAAAATTAGTGCAGTTTTTAATTAAGAGAAATACGAAAATGAGACTTCATAACCAGTTGCCAAATGCGGTGCAATAAAACAAAAACAGAGATTAAATAAATAAGCAGAAAAAAAATAACTTAAAGGAAAACCGAAAAAAAAATGAGCAAAAAATTGAACTGAATACCGAGGCGACACATAAAGGCATAAGCAACATCGGCTGCATCGGCAGCAGCAAAAGCAACAACGGCAACAACAGCAACAATAAAAACAAGCCAGAACATAACGCGTTGACAAAACGCTGTCCGCTGCCATTTATGAAACCCATGTTGACATGCGCCGGGCACAGGCGGCAGCTGCAACTGCAACAGCCACTGCAGCGCACAGTGGGGCAAGCAGGCAACCTAACTCTTATTTTCTTGAATTCCCAACAACTCAAAGATTTTATTAGAAATTTTGTAATATTTTTTCAAGTTGGCTAGATCCTTTTATATTTTTCCAACATTTATTTCATTTATTTAAGAGTTTAAAAATTACGCAAAGGGAGAAGAAATTATTCTTTTATTTCTCAATCATAAATAAATGCTTCCACCGATCTGAACTTCATGAGTTCTTGAGGAAATTAAAATAATTACTAATATTTGCCTCTAGTCACCTAAGGTATCTTGTTTAATTTAACTCTTAAGATTTAGAAAAATATCATCTACTTTTGAATTATATCCTATTTTAACATTTTCTTCTCTCCAAGTTTCTCGTTTTAAAACCTTTTTTTTTAATGTTTTTCCCACTGTTGAACGCCAATGATTGCAATAATTTCTGACCGAGTCTGGCCGTAGTTTTGGCCAGCAGCGGCATTCTTGCCGCTTGCCGCTTGCCGCCGACCGCCGACAGCCGCCGCTTTATGGTCATGCGCTGCGCCAACTCGCTCCAAATTCTTCTCGGCGGCAGCGGGCGGCGGAACGTGCCATAAATTGGCCAAATCAAATGCCAGCCGGCGGACGGATTGCCGCTTGGCGGTACGGGGGCGATTTGGATATTGCAACCCCTCCCTGGGGAAAACGGAATATTCATTCGCTGCTGCCAAAAGGCAACAGTTGCCTTTTCAGCCTTTAAATAGAGTTGGAGTCTCGGACTAGCAGTTTCTGTGTGGCCGCCGATTAAAATAGAGTTTCACTTTAAATATAATTGTTAATATCATTAAAATACACAATATTAAATGTTTGACTTCTTACGAGCCTCATTCGACAACCAATTGATTGCCTGTTGAATCCCCATTTAAAATACCAATTGCACGCAAAATATATTACAAATTAAGCAAAATTACTCACTACGAATTTGGAAATGAGCCGTCATTTGTTTAATGACAGGTCACCATCTAAAAAAAATAAATAGATACAAACAAAACTAACCGGCAGAGCTAACAAATTGATTGACGGCTGTCGGTCAGAAAAGGAAATGCCACGGCGACCGAAACATGAAACAGTGACTGCAAGCAGCAACTGCCACCGGCCGGAGTTCAGTGGGGTGCGGATGGCGTGACAATATTGACATAGTTGCGATCACAGTGGCATCTTGCGAGGCGTCCACTGGGATGCCGGCTATATATATCGATCTAAGTCCGATGCAAAGTCGCTGAGTTTGCACTGATTTGACTTTATTGAATTAGGCAACGGCGAGCGGATAGCGGCTAGCAGCGATCGCAGATTGGCAATAAATCAAAAACGAGTTCAAAATTTGTGTCACCTCAGCGTCCAAAACGGTCGCCATCGATCGCCTCGTACGTGATCATTTTATTGAGCACATTTGACTATTATTAGGGAAATTTAACACATGACGCACTAAATACAGATTGCCGAGACATGGGCATGTGTATTGGCGGCTTCATAGTTTATGGCAACATGATTTATATCGCGCGAAATCCAAACAAGCGGATTGCGCATACGCAGCGTTGCCGCAATGCGACAAATTTGGTTAAATTACGCGTGCAACCGAAGAACGTGCCACATCGTAATGAGCGCGACAGAAGTCGTGATTATTAAATCTGTCAGATGCAGATTTTGGGATGGCAACAGAGCCGATACACCAATATATTGATATTGATTGTAAAATAATTGAAATATGCCTTTTAAAATATTAATTAATATACACTTGAGTTTAAAAATAGACAAATAAAATTTAAAGTATTACAGAAATATCATCATAGTTTTATTTATAAATTTGTTTGTTTCCTTCCTTTTTCTTACGAACTTAAAATATATATATGAAACATTTGTTAAATACTTTCCGATATCCATTCATTATTTTCCATCTTATTACTAGCAATATTTCGTTAACTTTGTCCATTTTATTAGCATCGCTAATGCAAACAGATATAACACCCACTCAAGACACGATTGCGGCCAACGGAAGTTGAATTGTTTACGGCCTAATGCTCGTTTAGACAGCTTTTGACTCGGGCAGGGGCTAATCGGACGAATAAAACAAGCCATATCTCTCCCGGCTCGCATACCATTAAGACTCGGTCCAGACAGGTCTGGCCAAAAGTCGCCGACGGACTAAAGATTCGATTTGAGTTACGCGTCGATTGGTGTTTGTTTTGTCATTCAAATCGCCATCTACGGCCCATTTGCATTCGCTCGTTGTGATTTTCGTATTTGTTTGTTGTATTTTCTGTTGTTTTTGCCCTCTGTGAGTCGG
Source organism: Drosophila auraria (assembly GCA_008042615.1). Classification (NCBI taxonomy): domain Eukaryota; kingdom Metazoa; phylum Arthropoda; class Insecta; order Diptera; family Drosophilidae; genus Drosophila; species Drosophila auraria. The sequence goes on from VNJW01002714.1 coordinate 16,592, forward strand.
TTTTATGAGAGTTATAAAAATTTGCGTGATGGATACACAAAAGCGATTAGGTTTATTTTTAATGTTTCAATTTTTCGACTTGCCTTTTTGGAATTTATTTGATTATTCTCGCATTTGATGCATGCTATTTCTGGTCATAATATTTCATTGTTTCCCGAATGCAAATGAATTAGTTAGCCTTTTATTTTGGTCTTTTCATTTTGCCCCGTCCACAAACAGAATTTAAATTGATCCATGGTTATTCAAAATTTTCAATTGTTTCCTAACTCGTTGATGAATTGCCAAATAAGATTTATATCGGTGATTTGATTATGTCGAACATTTCAATATATGAGACTTCGACTAGTTTTTGTTAGGAAAATAAGGGAGAATATATAAGATAGGCCTACATGGAACTATATAATATTTAATAAGGAGAAGCAAATAAATCCTTATAAATTATATGCTTTAGCTTATTTTTAAATTATTTTCCGCCTTGATTTAAATTAAGACCCACGCACCTGCGACAAAAATTTAAAGACAGCCAGTCGAGGGAGCGTGGCCACCCACGGAACGCGCTCGGGCCATCGGAATCAAGATAAATCAGTCAGGCGGGAAACAATGTTTCGTCCCCGCGTTATCCTTTCTGGCTGCTCAGCCAGACAATGGCGTCTGCGAGAAAATTAATTTTAATTGCCGGAGGTGCGTGCGCAGTGCGCATTGCAATAATTGGCAGAGGCCAGAGGCCAGAGCCAGGACTCTGGCCTGTCGCAGGACACAGTGCAGACAAAGAAAGATGACACTTGAGACACCCAGACTTGGACTTGGACTTGGACACGATTTACGGAATGGAAACTTGCTAAATAATTTAAAAACTTTCCTGCACTCGCTGCATAATTGAATTAGTGGCGGGTGGGGGAGGTGGCTGCTCAAAACAAGTGTCAAAGCGGAAACGGAAGCGGCTCTGGCAGGGGATTTCTATAAGAATTTGATTTGACCAGGCCGACCCAAGGAACAGGAAAAGGAAAAGGAACCCCTTACAGGAGCGGGAGGCGGGGAACTAAAGAAATCGGGGATAACCACAAGGTTTTTCAAACTTTACTCATTTTCAAAATTACAATGTTGCCGCAAGCGTGCCGCTCACCGCACCAGCTGGAAAATAGCTAGAAAAATCTAAACGTAAGCAAAGTCAATGGGCAAAGTTGGCGGCGCGGCGGCAGCTCCTTTGATGATGACAAAGCGCCAGGAGATAACGGGCCGAGCCAAAGGATGCCAAGCCATACCCCCCAAACCCCTGCACCCTGGTTTTTTGGCACTCGAAAAAAAATTTGTAAGAAAGATTAGATAATATAATAAAAATTTGTTTTAATAAATATCAAGCAAATTAAGGCAAAATATTTAACTCGAAAGCTTTTTTTTAATCTCTTAAATAATATAATAAATATTTTAAAAAAGCTTCTCCTTATTTATAATAAATTTTCTTAGAGTGCTGCCTTAGCAAGTTCCTGCCGCTTCTGTGCAGCTGTTCGTCCTTAGCAGACATTTTTCTACTGGCAAAAGTTTTGTTGGCTCAACCACTTGACGCTCGGTTACCTCGGCTTCCACTTCCTCCTCCCGCCGGAAAACTGCCTTTGAACAGAAAAATATTGCACGCATTTTCCCGGGAAAGCCATGGAGCTGGGACGAGGTGGGGGCGGCGACGACGAGGAAGGATTCCTTCTTGGTGCTGCGGATGCTGCGGTAAATCAATTTCTGCAAATGAGATTTTTCAATTATAAATCAATTTTCGATTAAAATTACTTTTACGCATCTTCCTTTCAAGTCGCTCCGGCCATCCCATTCTTCCTCGGCAGAGGGCCTTTTGTGTGTGCAAAAAGTTTCTGACATCTGCGGGGATCTCAGCCGGAAACGGTGTTCCATGAGGAGAGTATTCACGAAGGTAAGAGGCAATTTTCTACGATATATAAAATATTAAATCTGTAAAGGAAAATTATCCACACTTTGCTTATTTATCCACTTACTTTGCTTATTTATTACTTAAATATATTAATATTTAATTTAAAATCTAAGTTAAACTTCATCCTCAAGAACTGTATGATTCAGCAAAAGAAGATAGACCATGTTTAAGTTCCAACAAATGGAAATTAAAGCCTAATACAGACACTGAGACACATCCACTGCCAACCGAGACATTTGATCCGTGTTGGGACTTTGATGTGCAGAGACTGGGCGATAAACTGTGGCCAGGAATGCAGCTCGCTTTATTTGCGACTCTTAATTAAATTGTGAATTATGGCCTTCGATTTGCCAAACGCCATAAAGGCCACAAAAATATGAGTCGCAGTCGCAGTCGCAGGCGAGTCTCTGCCCGGTCGCTTCGACACTGCGACGAAGAGGAAAAGCTGGCCAGGAACTTTTGCTGGCCATAAACGTGGCAATGGGGCTGGCATAAAATTTTACGATGGCCAGTGCAGCTCCGTACAGCATCGGACATCCATCAGAGTGAGTCGACACCGATCGATATTAAATTATAAATGAATGAATGCAGTTTTATGACAATGACCGCCCAAAGGGGGGCCGAAACTCGAGCCTGGATCGGGACTTGTCGCCAAGGATCGACGTCCCTCACTCTGGACTGAGTTATGAGCGTTGGGCCAAAGATAATGATGCCGTTCGATTTTCATTTTCATTTTAATTTTGATTGCAGCAGGGACACGGCCAATAAACCGCCGCATGTGGCACCAACTCAGCCCTACGTCCGACATTCGTCATAAAGTGGCTGAAACTCCCCGCCGAACTCGTATTTATGGGCCCTGCCAATTAATAAATTTCTGGCTAGTCTGGCAGAAATCGGCAACTCGCTGGAAATGTTTATGGAAGTGCTAAGCTCGTTGCAGTTTATGAAATCACTGAACAAAAATGGAAACGGAATGAAATTGTAAATCATATTGGATATATAAATAAGGAACATTCAGAGTAAATTATTCTTAGAATATTTTCAAATTTGGTTATGCCTTTTTGGTATTAGGAAACTGATTTAATACATTTCTAAAATATATTTCTCGCTTACTGTGTAATGAAGTTTTCATTTATGACGGCATGTTCCTCGATAATGATTGATTGGATGCAATAAAATGAAAAAAGAAAACCATAATGGCTCACCGCATTCCAAAAGGGTTATTCAAAAGGCACACGTGCCAAAGGTCAACCGTAATAGGCACTCCCAAATCCATCCCAGAACTGAATGAGGAGCACACTTGCCCGCCGATCAATCACAATTCCTGTCTCCGTCTCGGTTTCTGTTTCTGTTTTTTAAGTTATCCGTTTTTTTTTTTCGTTTTTTGGTTCCCGCTCCTCTACCTTTTTTGATAAATGTCGCACGCCGCGTGTCAAATGCGTTCCTTCGTCGTGGAAGGGAAAACTGTCGCAATTTCTTGGAATTCTGTGGTGCAGCATTCTCCCAAGGATATGGCGTTACAGGGCGCCAGCGGCGGGGAGGGGAGCTGCGAGTGTCCTGGCAGCCGCTTTTGGGGCCTGTCATTGTCCCAAAGCGATTTTTTGTTGCTCGCCTTTGTGCCGCGCAATGCCAGCACGTGGTCGGGGAGTCCCCCGAACCGCTGCAGATTTTATTTTACTTTTTTATTTTTTCCTTTTACTCGTCAAGGCAAGCCTTTAATTTATGCAGCCCTGGGGAGGTTTTGATTTTCAGACGATTCGTGGATGGAGCTCGGCTCGGCAATTGCCTCTAATTGTGGAGCGGGTGCCATTCGGGGGAAAATTGGGAGAGAAGAGGCGCGACTGTAATTGAGATCAGTGGGAGTGAAATCATGGAAGATACTCGGGGGGAGACTCATAAAGATGTCTAATACGGAGAGAGGCCATTCTATTAGGTAGCCATTATAAAGGGGAAGTGGAAATTAATTATTGAATGTATAATAATATAAATTAAAGACCACAATTTAAGGAAAAGAAGTAAGAAAGCGACAATTGAAAATGTATTCTATATTATTAATTTTTATTATTATTAAATGAGTTTAGTTGTGATTAAATCATTATCGCCTAATAATTTACAATAATATAAATCGTTCTGTAATAGAATCTTTATCAGCATCAATCATGAACCAATTTCTTTGAAAAGTATTAAATTACGTCTTCTTAGAGGACTAAGCTTTTTATATTAAATTTAATTGTAGTTACTGATATTTTAAGTAATGTGATGCCTTTTTTTAATATACAGAAAAAATATATTTAAGTTCAGAAACACCTTCATTCCTTACATTAATCAACTTAATTTCGATCCCGATAAACGATGTTACAAAACGATCCCCACTTACATTCCCTCATCAATAAAAAAATATACACAAAAAATATCCACCTCCGTCTGTCACATTAGCACATCATTCATAAGGACATGTGCCAATGGTTTTCAAATATGTTTTTCCCTCCCGTGACTGAGAAAAAACAACGAAGGCAAACAACTCTGGGAGAAGAAAAAAAAATCAACGATGACGATGACGACCTCCCAGGCGAATTTGCAGGCTCGGCGAGATTTGCGTTTGCCAAAATGTCAATAAACACCCGGAATGGACGGACGGACAGCGGTGAAATTGACATTTATTTTTATATATTTTATTTCTCGCACCGCCAGCCAGCTTTACTTTCTTATTTGGTTTTATTTCCCCTGTCACTGGAGCCGGGCCGTGGGCCGCTGACAAAATTTTATGCGAATTGGTTTCACATTTTGAAATAGTTTCATAAAAAGCAAATGCCAGGGCCTGGCCGGCCACCCTCGAGAGCCACCTCAAACCCCGCCAATCACCTCCCACCCAATTCCATTTCATTTCCCGGGGTGCCTGCCAATGCGAGTGATTTCCATTTGACATTGATGATGTTTATTTATTTCGGTGAAAATGGAAAATATACAAAATATATATGTGAGCACATATATCAGCAATATTGTGCACTGAGGAAATAAAACTAGACCTATGGTTTTAAATTTCTTTATTTGATTAGTCTGTCATAATTCGAATTAATTCTTACTATTTCTAAATCTGATGAAGGATCTTAAGTCAAAGTATCGAGTTTGTTAGGGATGGCTAAATCCAATATAAAATAATTTAATTTAATTTACAAAGTCGATGACAAGGTTTTTATATGAATTTATCGATTTCAGTGGCTTAGAGATGGATAATATTCCGATTAAAGTGATTCACTCATACTAAGTAAATTATTGGCGATATCTGATTGTCGAAATGAACCTTAACTACGATTTTGATTAATATTATAAACATATGTACTGCATCTCATATTAAGCGACTTATCAATTTCAGTGCTTTGGAGATGGGTACTTTTTGATAACAAGTTATTTTCCAATATTCTGAATAATTTTTTTATTGTTAGTAAAAATTATTTCCAATTCCAATTCGATATAGGTAATGAATATGGAACGAAGTTATACAAACAATTTATTAACTTGGCAGGATATTATATCGACTTATCGATTCCAGTCCCTTAGAGATGTGTACCTTCCGATATCAAGTGAAAGCTTTTATCTTTTAGCCTTCACTTCAACTGATCCATTTTATTATTATTGCCCTTTTTTGACAGTGTATTTACAAACACGTATTTACAAAAGTGTATAAGTTTGTTTGTATTTATATTTTTTGTTTGCCATGTGTGTGGCTGAGTGTGTGAGTTTTGGTACTTGTATAATTTTGTTGTTTTTCTTGTTTATTATGCAGAGTTTTTGCTGTTTTGCGTTTGTCGAGGAGAGTCTATTTTGAAGTCGGTGTACGTTGATGACTGACGCTTATGGGGATACCGAATCCCGAGTCCCATATCCCGAATCCATGATCCAGGGGCTTTGGTTTCGATTTCATTTTTTGCGTCCTGGTCGCAGGACAAGTTTGACTTTTATATGAAAACGAGATGGCCAAGATTGATTGCCCCCGAAAAGAACTTGGCCAGCTTCAGAGGAATTGTGAGTGGTTTTGCATGTTTTGGCAGGCGCTCTTTTAGCAGGCAACGAAAAACAAAAAATGTTGGCAATTTTGGCAGTTCGTTCTGCCCTTTGTGGGGGCCTGGGAAAATATTTAAACACGAAATTGCAACCAATCAAACAATTTTCCAATCAAAAGCTTCTATTTCGGCCAAATTTGAGACGGACTTGTGCCAAATTTTAAGTTGCATAATTCAACAAAGGGAGCTCTTTTTGGCAATTTCCAAAAACCGAAGCGCACCCCACTCACCTCACCTGTCCCGGCCTGTCGTCCTGCGTTCAGTGTGTGTTGCCTGTTCACAAACAGACAGGACATCATCGGGCAACCGGCTACGCAATTACCATGAACAACAACGCAGGACGAGGGGGGCCGGCCTTCGGTATTGGGTATTGGGCCTGCGCCGGCAAAGTCGTAAATATTCCAAATGTCATTTTGAAATCCTAATTTACGCTTCGACGATCTAAAATGCACATTTGCAGCAGGCGCAGCCAACGCACAAAAGTCCAGCGTCCTGGGCAGCCGAACAACGGACGCACTGCCCAGGAAGCCTCTCCACCTGCCACCTCCCCTTCTTCCACCTTTCACCTACCACCTCCCCTACTCCCACCATGCAAACTGACCACTGGGCAATCCTGGCCGGAGCCAAAAAGGACCCCTCGTGCTCGTCCTCGTCAGGATTGGCATGCCTCATCATCAGTTCGAGTTCGTTTTTGCAGCGCCATTTTGTATCGAAACATGCAATCAAAATTTTCAAATTTTCCCTCTCTGTCTGTGTGCGATAGAGAGAGGGAGAGAGAAGAAAGGAGGTCCTGTGCCTGTGTGTACTCTAGCCAAGCACACACACATACACACATGGAATGAATTACAATCAGCACACAATTCAACGAAAAATGCCGTCCAATTTCTAAAATGTGCGCCGCTGCAGCAAACGGCTCAAAGATACCACCCACCGAAAGCCGCCCACATTGAATCCCCTACCTCCCAATGCACTGGACAAAATTAGGGTTTAGGAAATGGATAAATTGGAAAATTAGAGAGCCGGAAAAGGTGAATAAATTAAAAAAAAAAATTCCCTGGGAAAGGAAAGTCCCTAAATATAGTTTATTAATATTAGAGAATTTTTGTAGTAAAAAAGTAAGTAAGTAAAAAGCTTTACTTTTTGAATACATTTTAATTTCATTAATTTTGTTAGCTGTCATCGATAATAAATGATTAAATATATAAATATTCAGAGCTCAACTTCAAAATGTCACAAAATAATTTAAAACTAAATAAATAAACATTAAAATCATTACTAATTCCATGTAAACATTTCTTTCAGTGCCTTTCCTCCCCCACTGCAGCCTCATGGGGCGCGTTAGGAAAATTAGTGCATTTTCGGAGAGGGGTCCGAGGGGGCAGGCTGAAAACGGTTGGTGGGGCCCAAAAACAATATGTTTTCCAAACGGCATTTCCATTTATGTTGCATGTTGTGCACACATTTCCGCAAATGCATTCGCCACCACCATCACCACCACCGCCGCCACCCCACTCCTTTTACCTTTGCGCATATTTGCGCTCCTTTTCGGAACTGTAACTGAGTTGGGATTCCGGGTTTTTCCAGGGATGGAGGAGCCTTCTCTTTAGGCAACGGCATAGGCATCGGGTGCATTGTCTATTCCCTTTTTGTGGGGCCCAGATTGGAACGAACGAGACCAGAAAGCACTAGCTGCAACTTATCGGGTTCCCCAATTGATGCGGACAATCGAATGGTTAATCGGAAGTTGTTTGCCATTTGGCTGAAATTTACCATACAAATCGGAGCGAGATATAGTCGTATTTATACAGAATATTCCAAGCAGTAATCTGAGGTTAAAAGAAGGCTGAAATCTAATCATATTATTTTAGTTAGTGGTAAGGTTAGTAAAAAAATCTCAAATAGATAAATTTCTCAAAAATAAATTATATTTAAGGCAGTCTAATTTTAAATACCTTTAAATCTTGGGAAAGCCATACCAATTTTCTCCATTAAACCATTGTGTAAGCCCTGATTTCATCGCTTCCAACCAACCAGTAATTGTTAATCAGCACCCCTTCGAGGCCTCTCATCCATCTCACTCATAAAAGGCTCAAGCATTTAAATCGAAATGTTTATTCAAAAGAGATTTCCCCCTAAAAAAGCACACACAAAAACCCATTGAGGGTCTCGAGTCGTTGAACTCCTCCGAAAGTTCTTCGCAGTCCATAAAATGGAAAAGCTTACGAGGTGTTGGACATGTGTCATATTGCGATGGTCCCCCAGACACCTGGCCGGGCAGTGTCCGTATCTCGATCGGGGGATCTATTCCATTTGAGGTGATGGACTTTAACGGGCTATATAACGTGCATTCCTTTTCATCAGATCGGTCAATAATAATCAACAGCAGTTAAATTAAAAATACATTTACCAAATATTGAATTTCAATGTAAATAAATTAAAATTAAACAAAAAACACACTCACTCCAGAGACGCACAAAGAAACAAGAGAGACGAAAACATTTCGCCTGAAATCGAATAAAAACCAAACAAATTTTGATGACTGGGAAGATTGACGGTGGCCATGTAACGACGGCGGCCGGGGAGAAGCCTCGAATAATGATGAATTAATTGAGTATAAAATGTTTCTGGCCACGGGAAAGCCAGAGAAATAAATAAAAAAGCAAACGGACAATCGGGCAATATCATAAAAATTATACAGTAACCAGCGCTCTCTCCGATCCAATCCCGACTTCAATCTCCGCTCGAGTTTTTTAGAAAAGTCGCGGCCTCCTCGGCTTCCTAGAATGGCCATAAGAACTGTTTTATGCTAATGAAGCCGCGGGGTCGCCGCACTAAATCATGCTAATGGTATGCCTCGATCGGGGTCTCTCACAGCCCCCTTTCCCGCTGATATAGCTGCTGGTTAAATTGATTAATTTAATCTAGAGAGAGAGCCCTGCAAAAAAATAAAGAACCGTGTGTGGTTCGCTGGCCGGGAACATATTTTCGCTTAATTTCATTTCCGCTTTTGCCGGGCCATAGCTCAAACCCCCCTTTACTTTGGACTTACACTGGGAAATTATCTTTACCAAATGAAATCTGTAAAAAAGAAAGGCTTATCTTAATTATTAAAAAAAAAAACTTTTTTGTAAGATCTTTATACTTTTTAAAATTACGTAAAAAGACTTGAAACAATACGAGCTTTTGAAACGAACAAGAGCCGAAGACAAGTCGGCGCTTTCTTAGGAGACGGAGCTACGCCTTACACGTACTTGAAAATAAATCAAAAAATACTTTAGTCTAGCACTGACGCTAAGGTATATATTTTTTTTAATTCCCCTATGTTCCCCAGAATATTTTCTCAGTGTAAGAGTGTCCAGCACTTGTTCGTTCCGCCTGCCCTCGAGTAGCGCAATTTTTTATGCCACTCCGCAAAAGGGTTGCAAAAATCGTTGTCGGCAAGCGTCTTTTTTAATGCGAGTGTCACCAAAAATTTCATTTGGGGGTTGACCCTCGAACATTTAACCGGCAGCAGGCAGAGCGAGTTATTGATCTGAATGAGGCATTGTCAATCTTGTTTGATGCATCACCGTGTTAACGGGGCCCGAGATTAATATTACCCCATATTCGAATCGCCGAAAGGGTTCTCTCGGCGGGCAAAAAGCGAATTTCCGTGTCATGTGTCAGCGGATTTGATGCGCCCTCCCAGAGCCGCGGGAATTTCGCGATTTGAGTCGCCTGTCGCTTAAGGAATATTTTTTGCATCTTTCAAGATATCTTTTTACATCTTTGGCTTGCCTTGAACTAAGGATTTCCATCAGATTTTGTCAGGACAAGTGTCTAGTTTTATCCATTATATATTATAGAGGGCTTATTGTATAATTTTTTTGAGTTGAAGTTTCGTTAGTTTGCTTCAAAAACATAATACTTATTCGATTGAGGAAATCTTAGAATTGAAGGATATTTGTTATTAAAACCCTTCTCCTTGCAGAACTAATAAACCCAAAAATAAATATTCCCTACAACTGTTTGGTGTCAAACAATGTGTGTTTCCTACTCCTTAAAATATATATCTTTTGCCATCCACTCATAACTTGTGCACATTTCTCCGTCAACTATTTGTGTGTTCAAGTAATTCAATTGACTATCCTTACAGCCTTCGTCTTTCACATAAGGCATAAATTGCGGGCATCCACTTGAGCACTCGGGCTGCCGGTCTCCTCTCTCATTAGTTTCCAGTTGTTTGGACTCAACACATTTGTAACAATATTTGGGAACTAATTTTAGACGCCAAGGCGCAGCGAATTGACAGCTAGAAATATTGCAGGACAGATTTTTGACGTGCGCCCGTGATTTGTCATTGACATCATTATATGGATTCGGCGGATCCCTGGATCTCCCCCTAGGAAAGGCGGCAGACAATCGGGCTGCACCGGGGCACTTCATCTGTGCCGCTTGGATAAACAAAGTGGAACGGTCTCCGGATCGAGGAGGGCTCCCTCCAGCGTCAGTCGGTGGCAGTTGGTTCGTCATGCGCCATGCGTCGCCACATTTTCTAATTGATTTTAAAATGTTTCAGCTTGGATAAATAATTGCGTTTTTGACATTCCCCGTCTCCCGTCTCCCGTCCATCCACCACTCGCCGCCGAATATTCCATATTTCGTATTTCGGGACTCTGGCCTCGAATCCAGAGGGGAACGCCGCCGGCCCATTGAGACTTAACTTAATTGCGCGCCACCAGACGCTGGAGGAGTCGCATCGGGGAGCTTACGTTCCGATACTCCGCTCCGAGTATATTACAATAATTTAATTTATGTTTGCTATTTATTATTTTCTAAATTGTTTTGGAACGTGCCGCCGCCGTTCGTCTCTCGCCTCCAATAAATTTGGCCCTCTAACGATGGATCCTATTTTTGGAAGAAGCTTTGCCGCCGCCGCCGCACTGCGTGATCCGTGTTAATGTCCCGATCTGGTTGCCCAAAAATATAAGGCGACTAATCCTTTCTCTCCTCCATTGGAACGGTTAAACTCGTAACACTCTAAATGGCCAAATGAGGGTTTTTATAAATGCTTTCGGAATATATGGAAATGACTAATTAACTCGGAGACCGCGGATTTATTCCGGGCAAGATATTTTTAGGCTAAAACTTAATGAGTTAGCCATGACCCTGAGATTATTTGGGGGAAATTAACGAAATTATAGAGTTTATTGAGTCTTTGTTAGCTGTATTAATAACCATGATCTTAAGGATGTATTTTAGCATCCGATTTCGTACCCTTTGCGAGCTGCTTAACTTAAATTTCCATTAATGAAAGGTGGTAAAGCTTAAACAAGATAGTAAAATATATATTTCAAGAACAAACTAAAATGGTAAATATTTCTAATATTCGTAGAAGTGTTATAATTTTATTTTGACTAAAAAAATGTATTCTTTATCAGATTTCCTTGCATTAAAAACACCTTCCTGTTGCCTTTGTAAATAAGACCCTTAGAACCACAATTGAACTCCCAACCAATAATTTAAATTTAAAGTGTAATTCTCTCACTTAGCTGATGCTCATACTTAAACATTGGCTGAAAATTCGTGGCGCATCGATTTCGATTTCCTTTTTTTGGGGATGATTCCAAATCCGACCAGAAGTCGCGCCTGGGTTTGGGGTGGCTGGAATCGAGCAGTTTGTTGACCCAGGCGCGGGATACTGGGGCGAAGGCTCAATTGCCACCAGCGACACTTTACACCAGGCTTCCTTGTTTACACGCCAGCCTCGATTTGTTGCAGCCTGCAGCCGGAGAAAGCGGAGCAAAGGAAAGCGGAGAAAGTGACTCCACTTGAAATGGATTCAAAATGGAAATGGAGCGTCAACAGATGTGCTGCTGCTTTTAGGGGGGAAAAGCGATATTTTCATAAATTCCGAGTGGATATATTTTGGGGGAATGCCTGACTAAATTAAATAATAGTAAATTCAGAAATAGTAAAAGTAAATAATACGAATAGAGGAAGAATAAATATGTTTATGCCATTTTTAAGAAAGACATTAATGCTGAGAAAATAAAACCTTTGGGCTAAGGAGAATTATATGAATGAGATAAGGTAGCTAAAAATTTTAAAGATTTATATAGGAAGAAAGATTTTTAGTACTAATTGATTATAGAATTCACTTTCCAAAAAAAGCAATCAATTTCTTAAATTTTGTATTGCTTAATTTTTTTAACTGCAATGGAATATTCTGTAGAGAAACAAAAACTACTTTTGTGAGCTCTGTAAATGTCCAATCTTTCTGACAACTTTTACTTAAACGGGAAAACAACAGAACTCTGATTCCTTATTGCCAAAAATAAATATATTATATTTTGCTTTCTAGAAATCGCCAGACATCAAAGTGGAGAGTGTAGCCACTGCAAGTTTTATATTGCTTCCGTTCTGGCCGACTTGCCCTTCATAATTGCACATTAATGTGCAAATCTGCGTGGGCAAATCCCTCGCCTTCGGCTGAGCAAATATTTACACTGCGAGCAAATCATTTCATAACATCGCCGGTCGGGGGAAATGTAAACATAACGCCTTCCTGCCACGTGGCCTATTTATGTTACCCTTGCAACATTGGCTAACATATTAATAAACGAAATCGCTCATAAAATTATAGCAACACCAGCGAGAGCAACCCCCTGAGTGTTCGTTCGCACATTGTCAAGGAGTCAGAGGGGTGACAGGCGGAACGCGGCCCGGCAACCCCACGAATTATGAAATTATTTTCCATAATGAGCCGCCTTTCACCCCCCGTCGTCGTACGAGAAGTCGCCGTTTTGTCCCCGATTTTCGATAAAATCATATTCATACTCGCAGGCCGGAAAATGTTGGTCGCGTGCCGCTATTTAGCGTCGATTATCCTGCCAGCATATGCCCCACGTCTGGGTGTCTGTCTGCGAGTCCTGAGTCCTGTTATCCGCCTGTCAGCGCCGCGTGTCCTGCCCCAAGAAGATGATTTCTAGCTTCCGCCCAAAACGGAAGCGATTTGATCTTCTGTATTTTTTTTTGGGCCGATTGGGTGTCAGTTTGGTTGGCGGAAATGCTGTCCATATTCGCTGGTACTCTTTCGACTCGGTCGAGCATTAGGTCACCTAAGGCGGAGACTTGCAGGCAAGCGAATGCGATTAGCAAGTGAATTGAAATGATGAGTCAGGGCTGGGAATTCAATAGGATAATGGGGATGAGAAGGCAACTATGGGCTCAAAAGAATAATTTTCTATACGAGTTGTGTGCGATTTGATTTATGTTTTTCATTTACATATTAAATACATGTTTTATGACGCAGTATTACCTATAATAAATATATTAAGACATGGGTATACAAAATGGAGGGTAATTTTTGTATTATGTATTTTTCACTGAGTTATTTTATTCAACTTTAGTTTTAATACATTAGTTAAAATCCGAAATACTATTTTTTAAGACCCCGATTCGCTTCGCTCAGCTTAGAGTCGACTCGGGCACCGCCTCTCAAAACAGCAACAGTTATACGATGACCTCCAGGCCTGAAAATTCATCCATCAATTTCCCATTGTCCCAGGCAGCCTTGAGATGAATTTCACCCAGTACAGTAGGTTTCTCAACACTCCTTTAGCTTAACCGATCCCACGCAGAAAGGATGGCACAATTTCACGCTCAAATATTGAAAAATGATGGGTGTCAATATTTGCATATCATTTCCCAGGGCCAGAGAACCCGCGCGATCGGTGCGTGACGGATGCGAGTTCCGGGAAGGAACCGAACCTCCGATCCTCCGCTCCGGTATCGATCCCCGATAAGCCGGAGGAAAACGCAACGCCCCCGGGCCAAATCCTTTTGCCAACAAAAGGGTAATGGCTGCAAATCCGTCGCGCCATATGCAAATCCTCGGGGCCCTTGAGCCCGTGCTTAATTAGTACGCAAAATATTTGCCTTAATTGTCGCAAAACAAGGATGTGAGTGAGGCCTGGCCTGGTTGGCGGGAATTATAATCCCTTCGATCGGATTTTCCGGTCAGATCCTGGCCGGTTGGTTACCTTGCTACCTGCTGTGCTTGGGCCGTTGAGTTTGCACTAATTTTCGCGCATGATCCTGGGGATCAGGGAGCGATTCCGGTGATTGATCCTGTTTGGCCCGATGTGCGGTGACCCGAAAGGAAGAATGGACCATTGTCCCGGCTTCTTTCAAGCCGATCTCAGATATTCTCTCTCCAGCTGGGCGGCTTACAAGGAGCACGCAGGACAATCGCCGGGGCGTTGCTATTGAGACAGTTTACAGGACACTTAGCTCGGCTTAGCCTCTCTGCACTGCGCCCGCCAAGGATCGCAATACGAAATTGATTTGTCAGCAGGGCCAAGATCGGGATGCCGAGGTATTCCATTGACCACCTACCTAAGGAGCTGGGTCCACGGCCTCGGGGAACGGACTACCGCAGAGCCGATGGCATCCCTTTGACAACTCCCCACGTATAAATCAATCAATTAAACTTTTATAATGCTCAGCATGGAAAATATTTGCGATGCCAGCAAAGGCAAAAACGTAAAAAGCAGACTTTTGCGGACAGATTCGAGTGGCGTCAGTGGGACCTGTTTGTGATTTACACAGGAAAAAATAATATATAATATTTATTTGATTTACAAAAGAATATTAAGAAGTTGTCAGAAATAAAATTACAAGCCACATTTCTCTTATTTTAAATTATTTAAAATATTTATAAACTTTCTTTTTCGTTTTATTTATAATTTTTAGAATTTGTTTAATATTATAATTGACCATTTCTTCATTATATTTAGTGGCTTCTATATTTATTCTTAAACGCTCTACTTTAAATAGATCATTTTCGTACTATAATTCCCAACTGGTTCGTTCAGAAACCTTCTCCAAAAACTACAAAACCATTACTAGTCTTAAAATGAAACTGCTTCATATTATTAAGAACTACTTCATTTTATTTAATGGTTGTAATATTTATTCTTATTTCTGAAACATTTTTTTGAATTGAGCAATTTACTTGATTTTTGCACTATAATTCCCAACTGGTTCAGTCAGAAACCTTCTTTAAATAGCTACATAACCATTACTAGTTTAAAAATTAAACTGCTTTATGTTAGGTTTGAGTATGAAAGTGATTTTAAATCTAATTGCTCAGAACCTTAGAGTTAAACAATAAATAATCTTTATTAAATATACAAAAAAAAAAACATATTTCAGTTATATTTTCTCACTGTGCATATCCTCTTCGAGTCTCCGTTGGTAATTAAAATTTCAGCTAATATATTGAGGTTGAAGCTGGAGTTTTTTTTTGGTGGGGGACCAGCGTGCGACAAGCATATGACAGTTTGACAAACGGCAGACAGCCGCTGACGAGCCAGCCTCCACTACCTTGGCCCTCCTTGGCCCGGGCGACTCCAACTGGCAACATTAAAAGATGCTTTCTGGAATCCCGCGTATGTCCATCAGATGGGGACAAAAATCATATTAAGACGGGCACATTATAAAACGACATCGAGCATGCCTAACCAAATGGAGGTAGCTTGCCCCGCGATCACCCCTTTCGGCTCGCATAACTTATTAAAAAGCAGCACAGCAAAAAAATTAAGGAAAACGCCAGAAATTGCGGCTGAGAAATGCCCGAAAATTGTCTGGACGAAGGAACCCCGTCTAAGCGCCACTTGGAAAACGGGTTTTAAGGAATCTCCCATGAACGCTGAGTTCTCAAGGGTTTAGGGGGAAAAAAATAAGAACAAAAACCTCTCCCTCCTTGGGCGCCATTCATCGACTGGAGTTTGTTAAACGTTCCGCGAATGGTTTGCCATTGAACATTTCGCAAAATTCCTCTTTAAGTAGATCAAATTCAATTGAATCCTAAAGGAAGGGAATTATCAAGAGGGGTTTCCTGTATTTCATATTAAGTGTTTGCTCTGAAATGTGAGCCTTAAAAATGCAAGTTAATTAATACTGTTTAAATAATATTTTTACAGAAAACAAAAGTATTTAACATTCTAATTAAATTCCCATTAACTTGGTTAGCTAGTAATTTGGTTATATCTTCCCATCTGGCATCCCAATTCCTACTAACTCAATTAATAAAGTTTTCACAAGTCCGCGGATGATTTCCCACTATAAGCCATAACTATGGGATATCAGTTGCCGTTCCCGTTCCCAGAGCAGCCTGATTTGGGGTCGTAAAACTGGCCATTGTGGAGCCAGTGTTTCCACACAAATGCCATAAATCGAACAGATGATGACGACGATCAGCCGGATGGGGACTGGGGACCGAGGTGGAGACGCCGATGACAGGCACGTTCTGTGGTCCCGCGTGCCATAAAAATTTTCAAAAATATCATAATTTTTGATTTCCAGCGAAGAGCGCCCAGGCCATGGCCATTAAAGGGTTAAAATGAAACCGTAAAATGCAACAATAAATTATGGAAAAACTAACATCAATTAAAAGTCGTAAACCCCAGAAGCTGCCTCCAGGAGGAGGTGATAGGGAAATGCAGTAGCCAGCAGAGAGAAATCCAAGAGGGGGCTGGGAGGATAATGAACCGCAATCGGGTGATAGATAATAAAAGGGAAAATTAAAATGTTGTGAGAGCTGGAAATAGACAAATAGATCGAACCGCTGCACAGTGGGTCCAATCTAAAATCTAGCAGAATTAAAGTATATTTTTTAAATATAAATATGGCGTTTAGTTTTGATTTTATTTAATTGGCTACACTCTGCAAAGCTCAATAAAGCATTTGAATGAGCTTTTCAGTGCATCTCTGATCGGCTGCGAGCTTTTAAAGTTACCTTATTTGCGGCACGTGTCTACACAGAGATTTGAGGTTATTTGTGACTCGTTTTAAATTATCAAAACAAGTGATATATTTGAGTATATTGATATAAATAACTTTTGTTTCCCTTAAAATAAGGTATGTACTAAATATAAATTGTATGTTCGTGGCCCGTCTTTTCATGTGTAGCTTAAAAATGTGTTATTTGTAAGTTGACTTAGCAAGAATTGTTTGTGAGCGTTTTACTGTCTTCATTGGACTGTAATTAACGTTATTCAATCGTATTCAAGCTAATTTTAGTATTTATGTAAAGTCTGAGTTCTTGTGATGTGAAAATGTCCAAAATCATAACCAACTACGTCCAACTCTTAAGTTTATTGCACTTTTTAGGTGAAATGTCAGTCCCAAAGCGCGTTCTGTTTTGCATGTGGCATGGCGAAAATGTCGCATCAAGGAAATTGTTGGTGCTAAATGAATATGTATTTGGCACAATTTTGAAGAACAAAAACTTATCTGACAACGATATTAAAGAAATTAATAAAAAATTGGCTAATTTTGTCAGCAGGCTTGCAGTGAAATGGAAGGATTGCCATTACAACATAAAGCATGTGGGTCTTCCTATTGGCATCATGTCTGAAGAAGCCCTGGAAGCCAGGAATAAGGATTGCCGGAATATACGGAAGAATCATTCTCGAAAGAACAATAGATCTAATACAATGGAAGATGTTATGCATGCAATACTCGTGTCTTCTGATCCACTAATAACATCATTGTCTAAAATGTCAACAAATTCGGTTAAATCTAATAAATTTGATAAAGTTGTTGCTGGTCTTCTAATAAATGTCCCACATTTAAATAATGATTCTGAATCTTCAGATTCCGAATAATAGTAGCGAATAATATATAGAAAACAAACTCATTAGTTAAAATGTAAATTAAAAAACAAAACACTTAAGAGTTTAAAAAAAAAATGTGAACATTTATATTGTTGAATATGGTTTTTTTAACATTTGTATGGGAGCTATGAGAAATACCTAACGTAGGACATTGAAATTTGCAGAATATACGTAAAATGAATTAAAAACTGTAAGTACAAAGTTTCATTAAAATATCTATTAATTTACTAAAGTTATTAATTTAATTCTGCTAGCGGAGCCATTGGACCCACTGTGCGCTGGTCATTTGACGATGGTGTCGTCTTCACTTTGTTTCACTCTCCGGTGGGTAGAAAGACGGATGTACACTTGTATGCGCACTTGTATATATATATTTAAATATTTTTGTGGTTAGATGGAGTCAGTATCTACTGCTCAAATATGAATTGAAGCACGGGTACCAGAAGGCAAGTCGACACAATCACCAGTGTAAGTTTGTTGGACTGGATTTCTAAACTCACGGAAACTATTGTTGTTTTGTTTGAGTTAGTTTTTATGCATTTATTTATTTGGATTTGTTTGGATGTTTAGGTTGGCCTATTTCCTTAATAAGCTTTTTTTTTCTTTAAAATTTTAATTGATCATATTTATTGTTATTTTTAAGTGTTTTTATTATACCCGGTACCCAAAGGGTACAAGGGTATTTTAAGTTAGTGCCAACCGAGAATGTATGTAACAGGCAGAAGGAGGCATCCCCGACCCCATAAAGTATATATATTCTTGATCAGCATCACCAGCGGAGTCGATTTAGCCATGTCCGTCTGTCCGTCTGTCCGTCTGTCCTTCTGTCCGTCTGTCCGTCCGTCCGTGTGAAACAACAGATCTCAGAGACTATAAGAGCTAGAGTTACCAAATTTGGTGACAACATTGGAATCTGTTGCACGCAGATCAATTTTGTTTTAAAATTTGGCCACGCCCACTTCCACCCCCGAAAAAAATAAAAAACGATATATTAGCTATAGGCGTGATTTTCGACTTAAACTAAATAGATAGACCTAATAAGTAGGCGATTGCGGACGTGCTCTGCAAATTTGAGTAAAATCAGATGATAAACATGGAAGTAAATTATTAAACAATTAATGCTTTCATGCTCTCTCGCTCTATCGCACTGCTTAGGAATAATTTCGCGTGTCTGAGCACTTAGCTTTTGGGTGGCAGTAGCGAAAAAAAGTGTTGCGTGCTTTCGAGCGCAGTATTAATTCGTAATGCAGCTGCGTACAGCTGCAGAATTAGTCTTTTTTGAACGTTGCTCAATATGTTTTTAGTAACATTTGTCTTTATTTGTCAACTTTC
>VNJW01002716.1:0-32884 GCA_008042615.1 Drosophila auraria
ATAATGGCGAAATTTATGTAAAAAAAATTTTAACTTCTCTGTTTTTCAACGAATTTTTATAAACTTCGAGATATAGTCGTTATTTATAGTTCTAGAATTACGGTTTTAATTTCATTAAGATCGGACAACTATATCATATAGCTGCCATAGAAGGGATCGGTCGATTTATATGAAAATGTAAAATTCTACATGTAAAATGTAAAATTTACAAAATTTATATAATTTGACATTTTTTTTTTACATAACCAAAATGGATCGATTTTCAATGATCCAATTGCAGACTGCAAGGGTATACAAACTTCGGTTTACCGAAGTTAGCTTTCTTTCTCGTTTTTAGATGAGTTATGTGTTGTTGTTGTTGATGGTGATGATGTTGGTGTTGGTGTTGTTGGTGTTGATGGTGTTGGTGTTGGTGTTGATGGTGTTGGTGTTGATGGTGTTGGTGTTGATGATGTTGGTGTTGATGGTGCTGGTGGAGGTGGAGGTGTTCCTCCTGTTTGTCTTGATATCGGACTAAGCTCATCTTGATAGTTTTCTTGACGTCCCAATTTTTCCGGATTAGGTCTCCGTTGCCTAAAAACTTTAAATTTCTGACTGCTTCTGGTCCGATTACCTTCAGCTACGGTAATAAAACCAATGGATTAATCCAGTCATCCTTTGGAAAAATATCAATGAAAACTTACCAGTGACGAAGGCTATCAGGCAGAGCACTATGAGTAGTCCTTGAAGCAGGTTCATGTTTGCAGTTCTATTCCACAGAAGATCTTGAGGCGAGGTCCGACGATTTTCAACTGATTCTCAGGTTCAAGGCCCGCTTGCTTATATACCATCCGAAGGCCCAAGAAGCGCTAAACATTGACCGAGGTTTTTAGCAGATAGCATAATCTAAAACATATTAAGTTAATCTGAATATTCAACTTCTGTCGGTTGAAATTTGCATTTGCATTCATTACTGACTTGATATTCTCCCTTTCGCTCTCTTGGAATCGCTAGTTAAGTTCTCCAGTGAATATTAATATGCAAACTACGAGGGTTATTTTAATAAGGGTTCAATTTAATAAGAAAACTGTGTTCGCTAGAGCACTATTACAATTATTCTTTGTGTTTTAATTTAAAATAATTCATAGAAAGTATGATCTTTGGAATATTGAGAATTATTATTGTATTACTTAGAAAATAAACAAAAAATTTAATATGTTCTTAAGTTAAGATTTAAGTTAATTACTATTTCTATTACATTGTTTTTAAGTGCTATTAATACCTGTTGACATCTCAATCTTGTCTTCAGTCAAACCGTTGAAATTTAAATTCAAAAACCACACCAAAGCTGCCAGACTCCCACATTTGATGCGTTGCCACATCTGCCGCACAGTACCCTGTTAGCTAACAGCCCTGCTAAACACTTAGAAACAGAAATTAACTTTACTTTTCTTACATGTTTAAATTAACCGATTTGTTTAATTTAAGGGAAAAACTGGGGAAATCTCCCGGGGAAATCCGACATTTCGAAATATTTTAGAGGGAAAGTAAATTTTTAATCTGGCAACACTAAACAAAACAGCTGTCGCTGTCGACGTCGGCAGCACTTTCCCAAGCCGTTTTCGCGTTCAAAATAAAATAGCATTTCTCAGTTAGTTTCAATTTTTTCAACGAGGCGTACACGCGTCGGATGATTGTTGCCGAAACTAAAACTTCAAACTGGGAAATTTGGCGAAAATTGAATTTACTTTCGTTAAATGGGCGAGGCGGCGCTACAGTTGAATATAAATGAAGAACTCGAACCAATCCGCTGAAAACAGAGCTGCCTGGCCGCGAATAATGCCCCAGAAAGTGCCACAACTCTCCTACTGACCGCCCCGACTATTTTCGGCAAATGCTATTACCTCCGCGTGTGGAAAAATGTAAACAAACGAGTGAAAATCAGAAAGTTAATAAATAAGTAAAATATCGAAAAAGCGCAAAGCTGTTGTTGTTGTGCCGGCAGAATAACTGTAGTTGTTTTGGTGTTACATCCATGTGTGTGTGTATGTTAGCGCGCGCTTGTGTTAGTGCCTGTGAGCTAGCAGACAACAAAAGAATTTTCTGCCGCTCTTGTTCTTCTTCCTGTTCGTCCTCCCCTTTCGCCTAGTTACCGTTACTTTCTGCACTGCCAAAATAGCAACAAACAAAAAAAAACGGAGAGGAAAGGAAAGGAGAACCAAATAAATAGAAGCTCTGACGAATTTTTTGTAGAAAATTTAATAACCCAGAAGTCAATTACTACCGAAAAAGCAATACACAAAGATGGCCTTGATAAGACTGGCAAGGTAAGTTTTTCCCCCTTTAAAAAATGCTTAATTTTTGGGATATTCCCAGTTGGAGATGTTCCGGTCTTTGATTTCTTTACAATTTTGTAGAATGAAAATTTAAATTATGGGAATTTTACGGAAAACTTTAAAGCATTCCTATTCTTAACTAAAGTTAATAAGAATTTATTATTAAAAAAGGCCTTTTTTGTTGAAATAGCAGTGGATTTAAAATCTTTTAAAACAGAGTCCAAAAGTATGCTACAATTTATAAGCTTTAACAGCGTGCTGTCCCAGACTTATTCTAGTTTTTGTATTTAGCATCTAATTGATGCAAAAATTCACAACTTTTATTAAAACAATATCGTCTTCAAAATAAATATATTTCAATATTAATACATTTTTATACTTTATTAACCTTTTTAAAGACGAAATTTCTAATTCATTCATTTTAGTTTTTTCAGTCGTAAACCGCTTATTGAAATCCGAAACGGGAACAGGCTTGATATTATTGTTTCAGTTCGTGGGAGACCGGCTTTCGTGAAATTGCCCCGCTAAAAAAGTCAGGTCCCACACTCTTTCACTCTTTGCTTTACCACTTAACAAGCTGCAATTAAGAGCCCGACCAGGGGCGGAGTTTCGCCTATAAAAGGTGTTTTTATTTTTTGTATTTCCTCGAAACTAGGCTTGTGACGAACGAAACAGAAATTGATTTTTCTAGGCCGGCTCGTTCATCCTGGCTGACCTCAGCTGACCTTATTTTTCGTTTTCCACCGAAAAATGTCGAGAGCTTGATGAGGGGACTGGAAAATCCGGCCCTGGCCTTTCTGTTGCGTTTTGGTCAACAGAAAATCGCTTAAGGCCGTGTAATAACTTTTACGCAAATATTTATTTCCACAGAGTCGGCGAGTTGTTGATATTGGACGTGTTGGTCAATGCACTTTAACGCCCCTGAAAGGCACCTCTGTCAAGTCTCGTTCAGTCTAGAAATCGAAGATAACTTCTGTTTAGTTATAGAATTTCAAATGGTAGATAAAGGTAGCGAGTAATGAAAGTGCATTATCAGATAATTAAAATTTAAAATGGGGAAGCTATGGGGTTCTCAAAAGGTAAAAGTTGCACATAAATGAAGTCCAATAAAAAAAGGGTTTTATAAGGAAATAATTTAAAAGTCTCCATAATTACAATAACTTACTGATCTATAAATTGTGAGCCATAGGAAACTCTAAAAATAGCCCGCAACAAATCTAAAATTCAAATGCATTTCTATAAATAAGGTAAACCGAGAAGTAACAAATCTCGTGATAAATTCATTCAATTAATTCTGTTACGAAGATTACCGCAGTATGCAGTACGAAAACAACACTATAGGACAATGTAACATATATTTGTCAAATCGATTTCGCTTGTTGTTTTGCTCCATCATAAACAGCGACCAAAATAATAAATAGCCATTGCGGGGAATTGAGTTTCAGATGTCCGTCTGCAACGTCGTAATAATTCATTCATCGCTTACCCCGATTTATGTTTACCCTCGCAGCGTAAACAAACAAATACACATGATTATATTAATCGAGACGGCGCAAAGGCGTTAAATCGGTGGTCAGTTGATTGATGGTCCGCTGAATGATTGCCCTCGTGTTCGGCAATCACAAATTGGGTTCTATTCCACATAGTACTAGAGTATATATAGTGCTATTTGCACGTTTATTCGCCTTGGCTGTTCTAGATTACAGAATGGATTAATGGCGCTTGGAGCTGGTTCAAAGTGGTTTACATTGCTTTGATTTGTATTTTTATTTGCGGTACATATACCTTATGCCTGTGATTTCTAATGGCCTCTGCTGACTCACCGCCTGGCAGTTGCAATTAGGGTTCGGTTCCAAAAATAACTCCCAGCCAGCCTTTCAGCCTTTCGAATTGAGATCGGGCTGCTGTAATTGAGTGTAATTGGAACCGAAGCGAACATGGGGCTTCTCCACTCCGGAGACGACTTCTCTAGGCTGACAGCTTGCCCCTGTGGAAGCTGTAGAAGTGCAGCAGCAGCAGCAGCACATTCCAGTGTATCTGTGCATCTCAGCCCGATGGCCCCAATATGTCCTCATCTGACCTGCTGGTTCAATTTGCACACATCCCATAAAGAGCATATATAGATGGTGCATCCATAGAGCCGAGCCGAGCTGAGCTGGGCTGAGCAAGCGCTGGGCAATGGAAACTTTTGTGGGGCACAATAAAAATGTAATAAAAGTAAAACGGGAGGCTGCATTGATAAAGCGTGTAATCTATATGACGACATGGTCTCTCGGTCTCGAGTTACTATGTAAACACCCAGCAGATGCTGCTGCTGCTGCCGCTGCACATGCCTCTAGTATATATTTACATACTATGCACGTATGTGAATAATCTCTGGATCTCGACCTTATTGTTATACGACTCGTGCTGGCGACTCTTTAATTTAATTATGACTATTTTATTAATTGAAATGCGTAGTATTCTATAAATGGAAACCTTCCCTTTGTTGTCGCAGCAACAAAGCAAAGGCATTAAGTAAGAAAAAGCTTCCAATCAAGATCTGTGCTTTTTACTCTATTTATTTAGCTGACCATAAATCCAAATAGCTGGAACGGTGTCAGTTCGATTTGTCATTCCCCGTCAGATAAGTCGTATTTCGAGTCGCTGACTGATAAGGATATCCCGGCCAAAATGCACCTGATCGATCAATGGGAGGTCTTGGCCATCCACTCGTGAGTAGATTTGGAATATTATTGATATTCCCCCCCATCAGTGGCTGGAAAATTGCGCAATTTTAAAAGATTGTCACTGAGCTGTTGCCGTAATTGCTGGTTTTTATTCCCACACAAAAACCTGTTTGCTGAGAGCCGACAAACAAATCAGCCTCAGCCCCATTCTACCAGCTGCCAACATTGTAAAAATGTGAAATATTCTGAAATACAGTACTGGGTCTAATTACTGGAAAATTATGTAGCGGGCCCTATAAATTGTTTTTTCCCTATGTAACCCCAACATAATATTGCGCAATGGGTATATAATTGTGATCTTATTAGGTAATTTCAGAAGACAAGTTTTAAAAAGGCATTAACCCTCAATATCTTAAATAAATTTCCTTATTATGCTGTGATTAATAAAGCCTAAAAATACTGCGACTGCAATAAAACTACATATGTGCTCTAGATAGTTTCGGCTTCCAAAATCGCTAATAATTTCCGTTATTAAGTGTATAAATTATTTGTAATTTCAACGCCATAAAAGCTAAAAGTGGTTCCGCCTCGCAGCTATAAATCAGCGTGTGAAAGTTACTCAAACAAAGAAGACCCAGCTGTTATGAATCAGAAATGAAATAAATTTATTATTATTGCCCGATTTATAGAGACTGTAAGTTTATGATTATTTTTGCCAACAATTGAATTTTTGCTGCGCACAAATTAAAGATCAAACAGAAGCATCAGTTGCGGGCAGTCACAACGAAGCTGGCATACTCTGTGCCCCAGAACCCCGTATATATCTAGAAAGTTACACAAAGAGAGCCCGACTTGAGATCCACCTTTGACCGATCTTAGGGTATTCTCTCGAGATTCCAGACCGAGCAGAGAGTTGACCAATGAACGCTTCTGCGCAATTCGATGCCCCGACATTGGCTGGCAATAGGCGTCGGCGTCTGGTTTTCTGATTCCAATTCTGGCTAGAGAGTGCGGGAAATCCGGCTGAAAGCAGTTTTCACCAAACTTATCCAAAGTCAAGAGCATGGCGCACACGAAACTCACGGATACACCGAACCGAATACTGAATACTGAATACCGAATACCGAACCGAACCCGATACCGATACAGATGCAGTCGGAGCACCAGCACTGGCACCACGAGCGACCACGTCGCCGCCACTGTACGACTATACCCCTATATAGTAGATATATAGTAGACCGAATCAAGGGTACTGCCGCTGCATATTGCATTCAAAATAGTGCAAGCCGGCGAGGAGTTGCTGAGGAGGAGAGAGAACCAGGGGCATTACGTACCCCGGCCAAGTAGGGCTGACTGCGGGAAGGTCGTCATACGTTTTTGGCCCGACTTCTATGCACGCGCTTCCCCCGTTCGAGCGTGGCACTCGGCACGCGGGGCGTATGCGCAATAAATATATATAATTTCGCTGCAATCCAGCTCCCGGCCTGTGCCCTCCTCTACTCGATTCTGTTTCGTAGCTCTCGCTAATTTCTATCAATTGCAATGAGCCAAAGCCAGGCCCCAAGTCGGTCGTCTCCTCTCCAGGACCTTGACTATAATCATCTGTAAATAAATACCACACCGTAGTGCATATAGTAGTGGCAATTAGCGAACTCAATTGCCGCAGACGATTCTTTAAATTTTTTAAATGCTGAAGGTGCCACGTGATGCCGCTTACATCGTATTGTTTATGTAAATCTGAGGAATTATTTAGTTGGGATGCGGAAATAATAGCTAATTATATATATTTTATTTAGTGGCCAGCGCTCTAAGTTTCCAACTATTAAATACTCCTAAAATCCATTTTAAATCTATTTATGATGCTGTAATTTGCCCTTTTTAGTTGTTATTTATTATTATTTAAATAGTTTTCCTTATTTTCCCATTAATCAGCTCCCAGTAAACACAAAACCAACTCTAGTTATTTATAGTCTTTTGTTATTTATTTGGTTTGTTATTTGTAGGCTCCATTGTGCTCGGGCACGCTCCTCATTTGGCTAACTACTGTTCATGCCTTGGAAAGTATATATTTAGTTAATTGAAAGTGGGCTCTCGGCAGTGTGATTAGTAATTGCCAAGTTGTATTGTTCAGTGACAAGCCGAATCGCACTTTACTGCAATGTTTTTCGTGGGCTAATTAATGGGGAATGTGTAAAAGGGGGCTTGTCATCACTTGCTGAGCAATTTTGCGATGCGGAGGAGATGATAAGGCAAACCTGTTGCTGACTCAGGATGCTCTCAAGTGATTCGTGATCTGTGGGAGTGGAAATTTAAATGAGTTTAATAAGGTCTGAATAAAAGTATTAGTAGATATAAAGTAGTGATACAGGGTATGATATCCCATTTAATAACTATCCCCTAATGAAGCCCCAAACACATCCTTATTGTGCAATCTTTTTCCTAGTCCATTTCCCAGTAGCAATTGATCCTTCCTCCAGTTAACCTCCTTTCCGCGTGCAAATTGCTGTGTGCTCCACTGGCATTCCACTTGGCAATTTGTTGCAATTTTTCTAAATATAGCTTAACCCATTAAAGTCACTTAGAATGCAAAGCCGACAACGGCCGGGCGGACTCGTTTCAATTGGCGCAAGTAAAAGTGAATTCAAAAGTTGTTTTCCTTATTTTTCGCGGCTGCCAGAGCCGAGCCAAGCCGAGGAGGAGAGTTCATTCATCCAATTTCGCGATGTCTGTGTAAAAGTGGACTTCCGCATGTGGCTCGGTTCGTTCTCTTTCCCTCTGCCCCCGCCGAAAAGCCAGTGAAAAGCGAAAGTGTCTGACTGCACATTTCCCCCCCATCCCCAGGTCCATTTAATCATTGCAAATTTTATGCAATCTGGGGGCGGCCGGCTGATCTTTTTATAACCACTTTGTGTGTGCCATATATCAAAAAGCAGAGCAGATCATGTCAGGCATTTTTCGTATGTAATTCAATTTGATTAAGCGTGCGCCAAAAGTGCATTGACTCCGGCCGGCAGGCTGTCGCCTCTCTGGAAAATGGGAAATTACGCTCATCGGAAAGGAGAGTGGCTGCACAAACCATGATCTAAACCAACAAGAAACCCCAGCGGGGAGTAATTTAATGCATTTACGAGTAGAGTGTAGTAATGCCACTGCGGTCGTATGATTATCCCAAAGATGGCACGCGATTCGAGCATTTGTCTGTGACTACTTAGTCCCCCAAAGCGAACTCATATTGTTTTGGATAATGCTGTTTAAAGGCTTTAATTGTTACGGCAAAAGATAATTAGTCATGAGAGTTTACTCCTCTTATATTAGGAATATTAGGAATAGAGATTTATTTCCATTTTACTTTTGGTTAGATTCTTAAACAAGAAATTTACTTTGACTGTATTTTACTGTAATCGCGTCAGAGAGCAGCAACTACAATCTGATATCTGAGATAACCGGTGCAATTAGTGAAAGTAAGAGGCGGCACTCGTTTTTTATGCAACTCGCTTTTTATCGATCAAACAACAGGCGGCTGCACCAGCAATTGACGTTCGAAACTCCCGCCACAGTCAGTGCTGTTAAGCGCAATCGAGAAAGGTGGCAACGTTAATTTCCATCAGCTGTCACTAGCAAAGGGCAGTGTGACCACTCGTTATTATTTGCCAAGAAATTTCTTTAACCTTTATGGTCACTCCGGCCATTGAAACCACGAAAATATTATAAATATTCAAATTCCTGCCAAAAATGACCGTCCAAAGCAGCAAACTGCTCCTGAAACAGATGCCCTGCAGCCTGGAGGAGCTGGGGCAGCTAATCCAGGAGTGCCGCCTGATTTTCCCTCGTACCTTGAACTCCTACGGCCGAAAAAGGGCGCTTTTGGAGTACGGCGATGCACACGAGGCGGAAAAGGCGCTGGAACAGCTGCAAGGATTGAGCGAGCAGCTCGATAAGCCCCTGCGCATCAGTGCCTTTGGACCGCGGGCCAGTGCGGGATCAAGCCACTCCAACAAAGCCACACAAACCGCCAAGGGCGCACCAGGAAGCGAGGAGACAAAGCAGGAACCGGAAATCGACAAGTACGTGCGAAGGTTATATGCCTGCAATAATCATTGTGACTTTACGCAGCCGCCGCCGCCATATCTCAGCTACAATTACCCGCCAATCAATGCGGAGATCCTGGCCAGGATTGGCCAGCAGCTGCAGACAAATACAGGCTTCTACAACCAGGTTTTGCACCTCATGAATCGCATGAATCTGGAGCCGCCTTTCAAGGAGCGCTCTTCCAGTATCTCGTTGATAACGAATTATCAGAATGTGGCCACCCAAACGGAGATTGTTCCCAGCGACCCCGAGAGCGAGCTGGAGAGCGAGGATGAGCAGGGGGAGGATGGGAGGATCAAGGCAAAGAGGCCGCGATTACTGCCTGCAACTGCCAGGGAGAAGCTACTCAAGAGAACGCGCCACATGCTGCAGCAGGCGGTCGCCCAGCAAGTCGGTCACCCGAATCCCCAGAAGGAAACGCAGAAACCCACGTTCAATGCTCCCAAAATAGAACTGAAGCTGCCAGAAACCTTGAAGCCCGTAACCACCAGGCTGGAGACCCCTGTGACACCGTCCTCCTCCAACCCAGAGAAGCGCTTAACCGCCAGCGAACTCCAAGCCCTGCCCATCTATAAAAACTACAAAGTAGGCGAACCCAGCAACAAGCTGTACATCAAGAATCTCGACAAGAGTGTGGACGAGCGGCATCTGAGGGAACTCTATTCAAAGTTCACTCCCTCCGCCAACTTGGACATCAAAGTGATGCAGCAGGGTCGCATGAAGGGCCAGGCTTTTGTGACCTTCCTCCAGCCCAACGAACCGGATGTAATAGCCAACGCGCTCGAAGAAACCAACGGCCTAGTGTGGCACCTCAAGCCCATGATAGTCTGCTACGGCAAGCAGCAATAAGTGCGATCCGAAGATGACTGACTAGGTTAGGATCTCCTTTCCACTTTTATCGACTTTAGTTCCTAGTAGTAGCAGTAGTAGCTGCTTTTGTTAACTTCAGAGTCTGGTCAGTTCAGCTGGCAAAGGGCCTCTGAACACATCTATAAACAATAGATACATATTTTCTAGAAAATATTAACTCAAAAAATTAACAAAAAAAAAGATAAACCTGAAATCAACTCAACATATTCTTCTATTGGTTGCTTTACAGGCAGCTGGGCCTGATCGACACGATATATGTGGAGGGAGCACGCCCGGATCCGGCCAACGATCCCGAGGACTCGTTGAACGAAGCTGAGATCACAGCCGCCAGCACAGTGCCCGTGAAGGGCAAGAAGTCGAGGAAATCCAAGCAGCTGGCCATGCAGCCCTATACCTATGTGATCGCCGTGGACTTTGAGGCCACCTGCTGGGAGAAGCAGGCGCCACCGCAGTGGCGAGAGGCGGAGATTATAGGTGAGGATTTATTTACCCCTTTTAACTTTGAGTTAAAACTAATTCCGATGCCTCTTTAATCCCACAGAATTCCCAGCTGTGCTGGTCAACCTAAAGACTGGCAAAATAGAGGCCGAGTTCCACAAGTACATCATGCCCATCGAGTCGCCGCGCCTGAGCAGCTACTGCACCGAGCTGACGGGCATCCAGCAGAAGACCGTGGACACGGGAGTGCCGCTGCAGACGGCGCTGATGATGTTCCACGAGTGGCTGCGCAAGGAGCTGCGCTCGCGCAACCTCAGTTTGCCGAAGATGAGCAAATCGAACATACTGGGCAACTGTGCCTTCGTCACCTGGACGGACTGGGACTTTGGCATCTGCCTGGCCAAGGAGTGCACGCGCAAGCGGATGCGCAAGGCGGCCTACTTCAACCAGTGGATCGACGTGCGTGCCATATATCGGTCGTGGTACAAGTACCGTCCGTGCAACTTCAGCGATGCCCTGTCGCACGTGGGACTGGCCTTCGAGGGCAGGGCCCACTCGGGCATTGACGATGCCAAGAACCTGGGCGCTCTCATGTGCAAGATGGTGCGCGACGGAGCGCTCTTCTCGATCACCAAAGATCTGACGCCATATCAGCAGCTCAATCCCAACTGCCTCATGTGAGGCGGGCCAGCCAGGAATCCCTCCAATCCAAGAAAGAACGAACGCAGAAGAATATCCACTTATGTAGTTATTGGGATTTTTATTTAATTATATTGATATTGGTACGAGAACGAGGACGGAACGAGGACGCAGATGATATTGTAAACTGAAAGCTACAGAATATTGCATGAAATTTTAAATTTATTTTCTTGTTTTTTTGTTTTTCTGGTTTTTTCTCCCCCATATTATAACGGCAATTGATAAGACTTGAACAATTCGAAGCATCGATCAGCGATCATCTAAATATATATAGGAATAGCTATAAATATGGCCTTAGAGCATACATATTTTTCTACCATTCATACTTACTTGATAATGCCTAGACGTAGTCTCTAAAGTACGGAATGCAATACTTATTTTAACGACTTACACCGCCTACATTTAGGAGATAATAAAATCGATAACTGAATAAATTCACGAGAAATGCTTCATATAAATATCTGTATTTACCCGGCAGTCGGCAGTCACACAATAATGTCCCCCGACAGGCGGTGCTTGACGGCCAACTGGATCACCGCCTTCTCGCCTGTGATACACCACTGGGGATTGTCCTCGTTCAGCCACTCCAACTGACAAACGGAGAGGCCGCAGTAGATGTCCGACTTGATGGCACGCAGGGCACACACGCTGGTGGGCAGGAAGCCGCGCAGGCAGTCGGAGAAGTTATCGGTGGAGTTGTAGTTGATGTCCCCGAGCAGCTTGCGGTAGTTGAGGTCCCCCTTGAAGATCACCAGCGCTGCCTGGCTCAAGTAGACGTACAGGCAGGGCTGCACCTGCTTCATGCGGCTGCAGTCGTGGGCGCTGGTCCAGAAGTAGCTCTTCTCGCACAGTATGAAGGATCGGTCCCGGATGTGCTTCCCTATTCGCTTGCCAAAGGCCTGCAACTCCGGAGACTCGTGGCGGGCAAAGTAGCGCTGCATCCAGCGAAAGTCCGTGGCATTGACGTCCGAGATGAACCAGGGAATGGCCTTCACGTGGAAGCGTACCCGTTGAGCCAAGCGCGCCCGAATGATGTAGTCCGCCAGCACCAGATCGGTGAAGAGCTCGAAGCCCGCATTGTCGAACACAATGTCCACGTAGACGGGCTCGTAGGCCTCAGTGAGATCGCTCCAAACTGCCGCCGACTGATCGACGAGCAGGTGTGCGTCGTAGTCCGAGATCAGGTCGAAGAGACGGGCATCCGGCAGCTTCGTGGTGATGGACAAGTCAGTGCGATTGCCCCAAACGGACAGCTTCAGCAGGCGCTGGAAGTTGTCCTTGCTGCGCTTCATGTTCCGGGTGGCCAATAGAATGGTCTTCATCAGCGAAGTCACCTTCTTGGCGGCCTGCATCTTGTGCTCGCCAAAGTAGTCGTAGTTGCCGAGGGTATCCGACCGCTGGAAGATCGCCCAGATGCGCCGGTACAAGTAGCACTCGGCATGGAGCCACACCGCCGAGAACCAGTGCCTTTTGTCGTCGCCGAGAGCGTTGAGGAAGTCATTCCAACTCTGGGTGTCTGGGGACTTGACCCGGAATATCTCGAACGGCTTGTTGTTGAGAATCTCCTCTCGCAACAGCTCCAGGCTCCACACGGTCCGCTTCAGATCGAAGTGGGCGTAGTCGCCGCACTCCTTTATGATCTCCGGCTCCCGGTCCCGCAGGAAAGCAACCAGATCTCGGAGGAAGCCCGGCGACCGTTCTCTGAACGTAACGTAGGCGAAGCTGTGCAGGAACCGGGCGGACAACTCGTCCAGCACTCCCGGCGGTGAAAAGATAATGAGGTTCTTCTCATTGAACTTATACTCCTTCATTTTCTCGATGTTCGCCGGATCATCGCCACTGGCGTGTTCGGTCAAGGTACGGCTGCTGGCCTCGCTCGGCATTCTCTGGCTGAAACTTAAATTTTGAGGTCAAAAGTTGAGGTTTTTAAATTTTTTATTTCATCTGACGTACATAATGAGTGTGAGGTGTGTGTGTGCTTTTTTATAACAATGCAAAAGGCTTCAAGAGAGAGGATCCACCTGGGTTTTGGAAACTATGAACTATTAAAAAAAGAAATATGTATCCTTATTTACAAAAAGAAACTATTTCTTGGGTCATTTGGGGGGTTTCATTATTAGTTACATGACATTTGGAAGATACTCTTAACGATTGGCGTTACAAACTTGATTTAAGAGCTAAAAGCTCTGCAAACTAGGCTGAAATATTAACTTTTTTTTACCTTTAACTTGATTATATTTTTTAAAAACGTATAAAATAATCACTTTCATAGTTTCCAAACACTAATTTCCAAAGCAGAACCGCTCCAATTGTTCAACAATTTATGCTATTTTAACTAGGACTACAACAATTCAACTATATGCTTGGTCTCCTCCACCGCCTTATTTGCTGGCAAACTGTATGACGCCATATTCGCCGGTTAACATCCATTCCTTGTCCTTGGCGAACAGCTGCTCCGCCACACCAGCGCCCAGGCCGCAGATCAAATCCGCTTTGACAGTGCGCAGAGTGCAGAGATTCGAGGGCCGGAAACCTGGGCAAGATAGAAGGATAAATAACACTCTATAGTGTCCCGATTTGCTGACCCCACTCACCCCTTAAGCAGGTCTCAAAGGACTCTGTGCTGTCCCAGGAGAAATCGCCCAGCAACTTGCGGTAGTTGAGGTCACCCTTAAAGATCACCAGCTGCGCTTCCTTCAAGCGTTGATAGAGCTGGGGATTCACCTCCGGCATGCGATAGAACTCATAGGGACTCGTCCAGAAGTGTTCCAGCGGCGAGAGCTCGAACTTGCCCTCCTGTGTGAGTCGCTGCCACTTCTTGCCCAGCTCACTGAGCACCGCATCCGTATGCTCGGCGAGGAATTGCAGCGTCCAGTGGTAGTCGTGCTCCATCACGTCCGAGATGAACCAGGGTATGGCCTTGGGATAGAAGCGCACCTTGGCCGCCAGCCCCTTGTCGATGATGTACTCGGCCAGGATGAGGTCCGTGTACAGCTCGTAGCCGGCGTTGTCGAAGACAATGTCCACGATGCCCTCGCTGCAGGCACTGTCCAGAGCTTGCCACACCGCCGTAGTGCCGTCGATCAGTAGCTTCTCCTCCAGATCCATGACCTGGTCGAAGGCATTGCCCGTGGGCTTCACCTGTTTGCCGGAGGTGATGGACAGGTCACAGCGATTGCCCCACAGATTCAGCTTGATCAGCTGCCGGAAGGTGTCCGAGTTGCGTTCGTTCTGCCGCGTGGCTCTGGCCACCGCCAGCATGGCGTCCACACTCAGCTTGGCAGCTGTCTGCTTCTGCTGGCTGAAGTAGTCGTGTTTGCCCAAGTGGGCGGTGGCCCGGAAGATGGCGGAGATTCGGCGGTACATGTAGCACTCGGCATAGAGCCAGCAGGCGGTAAAGTAGCTTTTCTTCTCCGCGGGCAGTTTCTCGAGGAAGACGTTCCACACCTGAGTGTCCTGGGCATCTGAAGAGGAAGAATTAGCCGTTTAAAGAAGGTTTCTAGAGAAAAGGAGCTCAGTCTAGCCCACCCTTTTCCTCCGCAAAGGGCATCAAGGGTCCATTGCTCAGGATGTCCTCGCGCAACTGCCTGACGTCCTTCGTAGTTTGTTCAATATCCGCGCCTGCTGCCTGCAAATAAATCGAAGAAGGCGCACCGCGTCAAGGTCATCTTCAGAGGGGCCGAAGTCGTTACTTTCTACTCACTTCACCATATGTGGCCAACAATTCGTCCTTGTCCTTCACGAGGGAATCGGCAATGGTGGCCAAGGTCGATGGCAGGCGCACGCGGAACGTGTAATAGGCGAAGCTCCTGTAATAAGAATTAATAAAACCAGATCCGAATTCGCGTGTGTGAGTGAGGATAGATAGTGCGGGGCTTATTTGTTGTTACATATACTAGGCGCTATATTTAGCGACCTCCAAGACTCCACTCACTGCTTATATAGGGCCGCCAGCTCGGTGTGCGGGGGCGTCGGCCCCTCCACAATTCCATTCTTCACATCGAAATCCTTATCGCCAGACATGTCTCAGGTCGAGCTTTATTGTTGTTCCAATTGGGATTTGTTTATTAAAATTCGTTACTGTTGCCGTGTATCGTTGCCGATACCGATAACATGTGTACTGTAGTTATCGATAGTTTGGCGGTTCCGATTGTACTGGTAGAATCATAAAAATGTGGTCACTATCATGATACAAATTTATAAGGTAGGCCCATCGAAAGAGCTGCCCCCTTTTGAGGACAAGCCTCTGCAGCATTGGCGCTTGCGTGGCACTCTTAATCCCTCTCCTCTTCCTTTCTCCGCTTCCTTTCTCTTCTTCCCCTTTCTTCTTCATCTCTCCTCTTCAAGGCAAGGGCGCTGTGAAGTATGGGCGCTCTAACCGCTTGCATGGCACTGTAATTCACAACGGGTTCTACCTGTCACCAAGTGGTAAGCACTCTGAATTCCAATGAGGAGCACATCTTTCTTATTCTTCCTTTTCCCTTCTATTTAGTATTATATTATTTGATAGTACTTTTATTGCATGTCTTTCTGAGAGCGAACCGGGAGAACTGAACTCTAACCGTCCCCGTTAAAGTTTATGAGACTACCCTATATTATTTTATCATGGTCACTGTCGATGAGTGAAGCTTGAAACAAAAAACTATCGAACATTGCCGCGATTCTTTTAATTTAAATTACAGTTTATAGAATCAAAGTAGGCTATGAAAGCTGAAAAAGTTGACCTATAAAAGCGTCACACAACTAATTGTTATTTTGGAAGGAACCATTTGAGGGACAACACATCCAGTTGAAATTTCTTTATTTCCATTTTACTTTTTTAATTCATTTTTTCTTGTTTTTATTTTTATTAGATTCTAAGCTGCCTGAGCCCTTCCATGCAAATGAACCCAGATGCATGTGGCGAAGCCCCTTTATTTTATATTTATTACTCGACTTTAATTTTTTTTTTGGCTATTTCTTTGTTTGAAATATATTATCAATACCTTTGCTTTACCAGTCGGCTGAACAATTTGGAGTATTATTTATTGATCATCAATAATCAAAACTCGAATGTGTTTCATTTATTTTGTTTTATTAATATTGTTTAAGCCATTGATCTAGGGATCTCCAGGTTGAGAATCGTGAGGTATGAGCTATTTCTCCCCTTTATTTTCTTTCTAATTTTTTATTAAAATAAATTTTTTTCTAGTTTTTCTTTGTTTTAAATATATGATTTTTTAGTAGATTTCAAGCTGCCTGACGTTATCCAGTGGAAATCCTCGCAGGATACCCAGATGCAGCATGTGTCGAAGCCCCTTTATTTTCTTTGTATTTCTTGATTTTAATTTTTTGGCTAGTTTTGTTTTTGTTTTGAATATATGAAATTTTATAGTAGATTTTAAGCTGCCCGACGTTATCCAGTGGAAATCTTCGCAGGATAAGCCCTTCCATGCAGATGAACGCAGATTCCGAGCAGTGATTTTAATTTTTTGGCTCGTTCTTTGTTTGAAATATATTATCAATACTTATGCCTCTTCTTCAATCGGCTGGTCCATTTTGGTTTATTTTATTTATTGATCATCAATAATCATTTATTTTTATTTTATTAATATTGTTTAAGCCATTGATGAAGGGATCTCGAGATTTAATATCGTGAGGTTTGTGACATTTCGCGTATCTCCGCTAATCGCACCTGTAGAAAGCCCCTCAATTATTTTTTTTTTTTTTTGTTTTAAATATATGAACTTTTTTAGTAGATTTTAAGCTGCTTGGCGTTATCCAGTGGAAATCATCGCAGGATAAGCCCCTAAGGCAGGGCATTTTCGTTTAGTTCTCGATTTATTTTACCTTTTTTCCACAAGTTTTGTTTCCACACGTTTTCTTTGTTTGAAAGATATGTAACGACTATGTATTTATTATTAATAATTTAAACTGCAAAGTATTTTTTTTTTTTGGTACACTCGAGATATTTTCAACGTCAATATCCAAATTCACGGGCTCCGTTAATGAACTGGATGACTCCGTAATTCCCAGACATCATCCAGTGGGGATCCTTCGTGGTTAGCGCCTGTGAAACGCCCTCGGCCAGCCCGGAGATGATCTCGCTCTTCACGCGCCTCAGCACACAAATATTGCTGGGCAGGAAGCCCCTGAGGCAGGTGCTCATCTCCAGAGTGCTCGCCCAGCAAACGTCCTGCAGCAGCTTGCGGTAGTTGAGTTCTCCCTTGAAGACCACCAGCTTGGACAGCTGCAGGGAGCTGTACAGGTCCGGGTCCGTTTGCATCATGCTGAAAGTGAGTAAGCGTGTAAGGTGTTTGTTTTCTCTTTGTTTTTCGATATCTACTAATCGCACCTGTAGAAAGCATGTGGCGAAGTCCAGAAATGCGATATGGGCGCCAACTCGAACTTGCCCTCGTCGAGGAACTGCAAGAACTTCTTTCCCACCAAGCTGATAATGTAGTCTGCGTGCTTGCTCAAGTAGTCCAGGGTCCACTTGAAGTCCTTCTCCGTGACATCGGTCACAAACCACGGATGGGCCTTTACGTGGAAGCGCACCTTGGTGGCCAGTCCCTGCTCGACCATGTACTCCGCCAGGATGAGGTCGCTGAACAGCTCGTAGCCTGCATTGTCCAGAATGAAGTCCACCTGCTTGGGCTTCTTCGGGTCCCCGGTGTTCAGGCAACGCCAAATCTCCTCCGCCTGGTTGACGAGCACATACTCATCTGCGGCCTCCACGTTCTTCAGCACCTTAAGGTTAAGCTGCTGGGCGGCTTCGGGATCACTGAATACATCGTTGCAGTTGCTCCACAGGTTGATCTTGAGCAGCTCGCTGAACGTTTCCAAGTTTTTTTCGCAGCGACGCGTGTGCTTGGTTAAGGCCATGACGTCGTCCATGCTGTCTGTCAGCGCTAGCTTCTTGATCTTTGCAAAGTAATCGTAGCGCTTGAGGAAGATGCTGTTCTCCATGAAGGAGTAGAGCTTGCGGTACAAATAGCACTCGGCGTTGAGGGAGCAGCCCTGGTAAAAGGTGCGCTCACCACTGGGAAGGTCACTGAGGAAGCTGTTCCAGTCATCTCGATCGGGTTCTAAGACAAAGGTGAGTTTGTCGATCAATTAAAAAGCTTAAAATGCTAACATTTGTGGTTCTAGACCTATGACCAAAACCCACCTTCTCCCTTGAAATTATGGAACGGTTTGTCCGTCTGCAGCTCGTACTTCAGCTCCGATATCAGTCCTATGATTGTCTTCAGCTCATCGCGAGCTGCCGCTTCAAAGTCGTTGGAAGCTGGAAAAGATGTTAGTAAGTGGCAGCTGTACTTTTATCCCAATCGGAAATCTCACCAAATAAGGCCACCAGCTCGGCCTTCTCCCGGGTCATGGTGTCTATCACGTTGGTCAAAACCACTGGCAGCCTGCTCCTGAGTGAGTAGTAAGCGAAGCTCCGCTTGTATTGGCCGGACATGAAGGCGTTCAGCGGAGTCCAGCGATCCACAATGTTGTACTTGGCATCGAAGGCGGTCTGGATCTCCCGCGGCAGCTTCGATTCCTTGCCTGGCGCTTCATTTTTTTTGCTCGGCTCGGCCTTGGCGTCGTTGTCTTTCGACGAGGATTCCATTTGTGTAATTTTCTTAGTGTTTCTTTGTGCAATTACAGGTCATTCTAGTGCAACTTTCTTGTGCCAAGAAATTTTAAAGTTCCATGGAAGCCCACAACGCGACTAGTGTTGGCTAACGCCAGCCATACTGCGTTTATGCGGAGGTCCGCCAGTTTGAAAATACATGATATTAAATTGTGTCATCTGCAAAAAGAAAATTATGAATAATAACCAAAATATCGAATATACACGTCCAACTTTAATACTTAATATATCTACCTTTACTTAATATAAATAAATTATAAAAATTATATAAGTATTGCAAAACTCACAAATAGCAGACGTGTAAACCCCTTGACAGTGTTGCAAAGTGCCACCAGCAACCGTTTGTCGTTTTTTAGGCCCTTTCCACTTCCGCATCTGATTCACGACACCGCTCAACACTGCACCTTTATTGCAGTTTTTTTTGGGCATTTGAACGCGACGCGAGGTCTGCAAAATGTTGAAAACGCGCGGAACGGACGACATCTGATCGCAGTGCGCCGAGCAATCTATCGAGGCGATCCGAGCCCACGGCAAACGCAAACCGCAAAGTCGGCGCCACCGCAGCCAATGCCTTCTGCCTGAATAGGAGCGCCACCCACCCAGCGACTCACACACACGGACAGGGATTCGGACCCACCACACACCGCACACACACTCACGCAGCGAGGGAGCCCCCTCGCACACCACACACCGCACACACACCCGTGAGGGACACACACATCGCAATGTCGCACCTACCGCTACCGCTGTATGGCTTCGCGGCGTTCTTCATGATTTTCTGGTTCGGCACCTGGATGGTGCATGTGATAGCCATCTGCTACGGCCGCTACAAGCTGCACAAGAAGTCCTGCAAGCTGCCCACGGAGGCCCAGCCGCTGCCCGGCGTCTCCATCCTGAAGCCTCTAATGGGGGTCGACCCCAACCTGCAGCACAACCTGGAGACCTTCTTCACGATGGACTACCCGCTGTACGAGCTGCTCTTCTGCGTCGAGGACAAGGAGGACCCGGCCATCCAGCTGGTGGAGCGACTGCTAATCAAGTACCCCAAGGTAGACGCTAAGCTCTTCGTCGGAGGCTCGGACGTGGGCGTCAACCCGAAGATCAACAACATCCATCCGGGCTACATGGCCGCCAAGTACGATTTCGTAATGATCTCGGACAGCGGCATCAAGATGAAGGATGACACACTGCTGGACATGGTCCAGAACATGTCCGATAAGCACGCTTTGGTCCACCAGATGCCCTTCACCAGCGACCGGGACGGCTTTGCGGCCACCTTCGAGAAGGTCTTCTTCGGCACTGTGCAGAGCAGGATCTACCTGTCGGCGGACGTCCTGGGCATCAACTGCCACACGGGCATGTCGTGTCTGCTGCGCAAGGCTGTCATTGACCAGCTGGGAGGCCTGCGAGCCTTTGGCTGCTACCTGGCGGAGGACTTCTTCATTGCCCGCGACATCACGCGACTCGGCTGGAAGATGCGCATCTCCAGCCAGCCCGCGCTTCAGAATAGCGGGCTATGCGACATCGGCAGCTTCCAGGCGCGGCTCATTCGCTGGGCCAAGCTGCGCGTGGCCATGGTGCCGACGACCATACTGCTGGAGCCGCTCTCCGAGTGCATGATCCTGGGCGCCCTGGCCGCCTGGTCGGCCTCCTTGCTGTTCAGTTGGGACCCTCTGGTGTTCTACCTGGTGCATGTGCTCTGCTGGTTCCTGTCCGACTGGCTGCTGCTCTCCATCGTCCAGCACGGCTCGATGCCGTTCCACAAGTTCGAGTTCGTCATCGGCTGGCTGTTCCGAGAGCTGACCGGACCGTATCTGTTCCTGCATGCCCTGTGGAACCCGGCGATTCGCTGGCGTACCCGCACCTACAAGCTGCACTGGGGCGGCATGGCCTACGAGCTGAACAGCCCCACCTCCGACGCGGCCAACGCCCCGCTGGCGCCACAGCAGCCAGCACCCACGTTAGCGGCGGCGGCGACGGGAGCTGCGACCGGATCGGGAGCAGCTGGACCATCAGGATCGACGGGGGAGACGCTGATCTGCACGGGTGCCAAGCAGCGACTGCTGGTCTCGTAGCAGCAACTAGTTAAGTTTGTTATTTTGTACTTGTGAGCAACCCCAACTCAACGGACTGCAAAGCGACTGGCGGGTGGCGTTAGCGTTTAGCGTCGAGCGTCTGGTATTAGTAGTATTATTAGCTGAACCTTAGTCACTACGTAAGCCTAGACTTAGAGCTGTAAAAAGAGTGGAGAGGAGAGGAGTCGGAGCACGCGCTCCTCCTGGACGTGGACGTGGACGTGAGGCGTGACAGAGGACGGACCTAGATTAGATTAGACAACCAGATCGATCGAGATCGAGATCGCCATGAGATGTAGGTGTAGTGAACCCAGGCCAGGCCAGGCACAGGCACAGTTTGGTGGCTTCGTGGAAACTGGTTAACGATGCTTTGTGTATATATTATTGCGTATATCTTGTGTGTGTGTAGGCAGCAGAGCAGCCCCTGTACAGACGATGTGCGAGCGTTAGCGTTAGCCCTAGTTAGCATTATGATCGTCGATCCCGCTTCGATGCTTCCCACTTCCCATTCCCGCTTCCCCGCTCCTGTTGTTGCCTATTGAATTGTAATTACTTAATTTATTTTTTGGCCAAGCACCACCTTAGTTGTATGTTGTTATCGGTTAAGCCTCCTACGTTTATGATTACCTTATAAGTTGAGTTGTTTGTGTTTGTAATTCCCTCTTTATTTTGCCTCAGCTTCTGTACATAAGCTCCGAAATGGACAAAAGCCATTGAATAAATCGAATCGAAACAAAGCGATCGCCCATCAGGCTCTGATTGATGTCTACGCCATCGTAAGGTTAATTTTCCTCCGCAAGGTTCTTCGTTATCAGTTATCAGTGGCGCTGAGTCATCAGGGGGATTTGGCCAAATAGCTGGGAAATATCGGCTGACTCACCGACTTTGCACTTAGTTTTGTAAGCGTAATTAACGTCGCACTTTTGACTCGCGTCTGTTTGCCATTAGAGGCGATCTCTTGTCTATGTGCGGGGTGATGGGTCAGCCGGGAGACCATTAGATCCGGGCCAATGCCGCCGTTGGAATAGAACTTTCCAGGGAGCGCACACACATGATCACATGATCGGCTCGGAATGGGATTGTTCTCGGCGGAAAATTCTTTCGATCCGGAGAGGGAGACCTTATCTTAATGGACTTAAGCCATGACAACAGGGCGACACAAACATATTTATGAATTAAGCGACTAGCAGATAGGAGGAGTGGGCATATCAGCGGCGCAGGAAAGGGGAAAGCCGATCGTGGATTCTGGATTGGACCAAGGGCAGAAGCACGACAGCCGACGCCTTAGGCTTACGCGTTAAGTAATAACAATTAAGCGGAGACGATATTCTAATGGACGGATGGATATATTTGGCGGGCACAAACTATAAACACTTAGAGAAACAAAAACGACTGCAGCGTTGCCTAAAAATGGGTGAAAATGTGGGCAATTAAACGTGGAGTGACGTACTTCGGGGGCAAGGAGTGCTGGCCGCGAAAGTTTCCGCATTTCCACTGGCCGGGGAATTATGTAAATTAATCAATACTTATCAATGGCCATAGGCACGGCATTCCATTCGAATTTTCTTCTTCAGTTAAGCGATTAGATAAAATTCCTTGTCGTCGTTTGCCAAGCTAAATCGAATTATTTAAAGCAAATGTAGACCTAGAGCGTACTTCTTAATTAATTTAGGCTAAAGCTAGTCAACAAAGAATACTACAATAAACGGCGAGCTACCATATGATGACCAACATAATCGGTCGGGTGTTTGTTTACTTTCGTGTGTAATGCAAATTTATATAGGTTCCCGGGGTCCAGATAAGGCGACATCGAATGAATCACCCGCCTGGCTGGCGCTGTGATTTACAATTCCGAGGTTTTCTATTCTGATTAAGAGGAGGACCAGTGCAAAGGAAGCTATCTAATCATGTTTGGAGCGGAGAATGAATGGCGGGCACGTGAGCGGCGGCACGACCTCTGGCGGAAAAGGGTGCGCCAGAGAAACCCCAATGGAGGAGGAGGACGACGTGTCATGGCCGAAAGTGAAGGCGTTTCCTTCTTATCTATGCGAAAGTGTGCGGCGTTCGAGATTTAGATACAGCTGATATATTTGCATTTTGTTTAGATAACAACTATTTTAACCCTGCTGGGCATTGTACCCGCTAGTGATAAGCTAAAACTAGCGCTGCGCTATCTTCAAGTGTACTACGTAATCTTCCAAAGCAAGTAATAACACTTGACTGATATTTTAGCACTCAATCCAAAAATTTTAGAACCGTGCACTAAACGGCGGCCTTTAATGTTATCTTTAGCCTGTATTTGTTAGTCCGAATTTAAGCATTGAATGTTTTATAGTCACTTGTAGTTTAAATTTAAGTTTTTTAAAAAGGTTTCAATTCAGATGGAATATTTTCAAATGTCGATTAACGATCCCTGTGACTCTGTGAATCGATAACTTATCGCCATCCCAAGAATGCTGGCGTTATTCGGCTAACCAAATACGAGCACACTACTCGCCAAAGCTCTCAAAAATTCGCAATAAAATCTCAAACAAAGGTATTAAGCGATAATAACCCGTTGCATTTTTGTTCTCAAACTAAACTTGGCAGTGCGTGCTTTGTTGTTACCTGCTATTAGTGTTCTCAAGGTGCTGGGAAAATCCAAATATTTCCCCAACGACATTGTTGCATTGTGAAAAATCTATAGAATGCGCAGAAAGTGTTTATCAGTCACACGCACACACTTGCAGCGCCAGCGAGAGAGCTTGTGAGAGCGAGAGAGAGGGGCACAGCTGTCGCCGGTGCATGTTTAATGTGTGTGTGTGAACTTGAGTGGGAGGCGGAAATATTGGAAAAATTCTTTCGCCTTTTTTCGGTTTGTTTATGTTTAACAGTTGTGTGTATTGATTTTTAACAGGCCACCCCGAAATTTTAGTGCTTATTTAGTGATAGAAGTGCTAGGAGCTGGAATTTTCCCACTTCCACTGGTTTTTCGCCGCGATTCTTCTGTAATTAAAGTGAAATCGCACGATATAATGATAGCTAACTGTTCTGTTCTGGCAAATAATGATGTGAAAGCTTAGCTTATTAAAACTAATGGACTAGGCAATTATTAAAAATTGTATTTATAACTTTTGTTTGGTCAAGTCTCCTCAGTGTTGTTGCAAATAACCAAGTTTAATAAGGGGCAGGTTGTATAATCCTGAAAAAAACAGGAGATTTGAAAGGAATTTTAAAGTTTGGCTTAATTATTAAATATTTCAAAATTCCAGAGACGTTTATTGTAGGAACTTCTCTATAATATAAGAAAATTCATTAAAAAATCTCTCAAAAAACTGAAAGTTGCGATTTCTAAAATAGGAGATTTACAAAACAGCAACACAGCCTCTTAAAATTGTGCAGTTTATGAAAAGTTTTAGGTCTTTCTGGCAGTAAAAATAGGAAATTATAGAGTTAACAATCCTCATACGACCATATACAAAATTTGAAGCAATACACCCACTTGGATTCCCCTTGTTCCCATGGAATACACCCACAATTAACGCTCCACGTTTTCACAGATGTCTTAGCCGCGTGCCTGGGACTGGAACTGGAGTAGCCCCGCCACAAGCACTTGAATTGCAGACATCCAAGGATCAGACTTCAACCACCTAAGAAAACAGAGAGAAAGATTGCAGCAAGATGGCCATGTCCAAGGTGATCCGTGTGCTGGAGAAGTCCATTGCGCCCTCGCCGCACAGCGTCCTCCTGGAGCATCGGAACAAGAGCGACAGCATCCTTTTCGAGTCGCACGCGGTGGCCTTGCTCACCCAACAGGAGACGGACGTGATCCGGAAGCAGTACACCAAGGTGTGCGATGCCTACGGGTGCCTGGGAGCTCTCCAGCTGAACGCCGGGGAGAGCACCGTTCTGTTTCTGGTCCTCGTCACTGGGTGCGTGTCCATGGGCAAGATCGGCGACGTGGAGATCTTCCGGATCACGCAGACCACCTTCGTGTCGCTGCAGAATGCGGCGCCCAACGAGGACAAGATCAGTGAGGTGCGCAAGCTCCTCAACTCTGGCACCTTCTACTTCGCCCACACGAATGCCAGCGCCTCGGCATCCGGCGGGCCCTCAACGTACCGCTTCGACATCACGTTGTGCGCCCAGCGACGCCATCGAACTGAGGAGACGGACAACAGGTTCTTCTGGAACC
Organism: Drosophila auraria; assembly: GCA_008042615.1. Taxonomy (NCBI): domain Eukaryota; kingdom Metazoa; phylum Arthropoda; class Insecta; order Diptera; family Drosophilidae; genus Drosophila; species Drosophila auraria. Next base: position 24,951 of record VNJW01002716.1, read on the forward strand.
GCATGATGCACATCCACCTGATGCGCTTCGGCATCGACTGCCAGGCCTGGCTGCTGCAGGCCATGTGCGGCTCCGTGGAGGTGCGCACCGTCTACATCGGGGCCAAGCAGGCCCGGGCGGCCATCATCTCGCGGCTGAGCTGCGAGCGCGCGGGCACACGGTTCAATGTGCGCGGCACCAACGACGAGGGCTACGTGGCCAACTTCGTGGAGACGGAGCAGGTGATCTACGTGGACGGCGAGGTGACCAGCTACCTGCAGACGCGCGGCTCAGTGCCGCTCTTCTGGGAGCAGCCCGGCGTCCAGGTCGGTTCGCACAAGGTGAAGCTGTCGCGGGGCTTCGAGACCTCGGCCGCCGCCTTCGACCGCCACATGACCATGATGCGACAGCGCTACGGCTACCAGACGATTGTCAACCTCCTGGGCAGCTCGCTCATCGGCAGCAAGGAGGGCGAGGCCATGCTGAGCAACGAGTTCCAGCGTCACCACGGCATGTCCGCGCACAAGGATGTGCCGCACGTGGTCTTCGACTACCACCAGGAGTGCCGCGGCGGCAACTTCTCGGCGCTGGCCAAGCTCAAGGAGCGGATCGTGGCCTGCGGGGCCAACTACGGCGTCTTCCACGGGGCCAGCGATGGTCAGGTGCTGCGCGAGCAGTTCGGCGTCGTGCGCACCAATTGCTTGGACTGCCTGGACAGGACCAACTGCGTCCAGACCTACCTCGGCCTGGACATGCTCAACCATCAGCTGGAGGCCCTGAAGCTGGGCGGCAAGCAGCAGAATGTCTCGCGCTTCGAGGAGATCTTCCGCCAGATGTGGATCAACAACGGCAACGAGGTGAGCAAGATCTACGCCGGCACTGGGGCCATCCAGGGCGGCTCCAAGCTGATGGATGGCGCCCGATCTGCGGCCAGGACTATTCAGAACAACCTACTGGACAACTCCAAGCAGGTGAGTGGATTATCCCGCAGAGAAAAGCAGTTTCACCCTTACTTACTCCCCCTTTTAGGAAGCCATCGATGTCCTGCTGGTGGGCTCCACGCTCAGCTCGGAGCTGGCCGATCGGGCCCGCATCCTGCTGCCCTCGAACATGCTGCACGCCCCCACCACCGTTCTGAGGGAGCTGTGCAAGCGCTACACCGAGTACGTGCGCCCACGGATGTGCCGCGTGGCCGTGGGTACTTACAACGTGAATGGCGGCAAGCACTTCCGCAGCATCGTGTTCAAGGACTCGCTGGCCGACTGGCTGCTCGACTGCCACGCCCTGGCCAGGTCCAAGGCGCTGGTCGATGTCAACAATCCGTCTGAGCACGCCGACCATCCGGTGGACATCTACGCCATCGGCTTCGAGGAGATCGTGGACCTCAATGCCTCCAACATCATGGCTGCCAGCACGGAGAACTCCAAGCTGTGGGCCGAGGAGCTGCAGAAGACGATCTCGCGGGACAATGACTACGTGCTGCTCACGTACCAGCAGCTGGTGGGCGTGTGCCTGTACATCTACATCAGGCCGGAGCATGCGCCGCACATCCGGGACGTGGCCATCGACTGCGTGAAGACGGGCCTAGGCGGTGCCACTGGCAACAAGGGCGCCTGTGCCATTCGCTTCGTGCTCCACGGCACCTCCATGTGCTTCGTGTGCGCCCACTTTGCGGCCGGACAGTCGCAGGTGGCCGAGCGGAACGCCGACTACGCGGAGATCACCCGGAAGCTGGCCTTCCCCATGGGCAGGACCCTGAAGTCGCACGATTGGGTCTTCTGGTGTGGCGACTTCAACTACCGCATCGACATGGAGAAGGACGAGCTGAAGGAGTGCGTCCGCACCGGAGATCTCGCCACCGTCCTCGAGTTCGATCAGTTGCGCAAGGAGCAGGAGGCGGGCAACGTTTTCGGGGAGTTCCTCGAGGGCGAGATCGGCTTCGATCCCACGTACAAGTACGATCTCTTCAGCGACGACTACGACACGTCCGAGAAGCAGCGGGCTCCGGCCTGGACGGACCGGGTGCTCTGGCGCCGCAGGAAGGCCCTCGCGGAGGGAGATTTCGCCGCCTCGGCCTGGAATCCCGGCCAGCTCATCCACTACGGCCGGTCGGAGCTGAAGCAGAGCGACCATCGCCCCGTCATCGCCATCATCGATGCGGAGATCATGGAGATAGATCAGCAGCGCCGGCGTGCGGTCTTCGAGCAGGTAATCAGGGACCTGGGACCGCCAGACTCCACGGTTGTGGTGCACGTGCTGGAGTCCGAGGCGCAGGGCGAGGAGGATGGACCCACCATCTACGACGAGAACGTGATGTCAGCCCTGATTGCCGAGCTCTCGAAGATGGGCGAGGTCACGCTGGTGCGCTACGTGGAGGACACCATGTGGGTGACATTCCGGGACGGTGAGTCTGCTCTAAACGCAGCCGCCAAGCAGAGGACCCAGGTCTGCGGACTGGAGCTAGTGCTGGAGCTCAAGTCCAGCGACTGGCAGCATCTGGTGGACAGCGAGATCGAGCTGTGCACCACCAACACCATTCCGCTGTGCGCCAATCCCTCGGAGCAGGCCCAGCTCCTGCAGGCCCTCACGCCGGAGTTGCCGCAGCGCCCGAAGCAACCGCCCACGCGTCCTCCGGCCCGGCCACCGATGCCCATGTCGCCAAAGAACTCGCCACGCCACCTGCCCCATGTCGGGGTCATCAGCATTGTGCCCAAGCCGGCCAAGCCACCGATGCCACCTCAGCCGCAGTCGCAGCCGCAATCACAGCCCTTAATGCCGGCACCCCTGCAGGCGCAGCAGCAGGCACCGCCACGTCCGCCGGCAATGGACAACACACCCTCCTCCAAGTCGCAATCGCCCACAGAACTGGCCTCGGCCTCGGCTAGTTCATCGACCTCGTCCTCGGGCAAGGCCTCGCCCACGGCTCCAGCTCCGGCTGCCATCCTCTCCGGACCGCCTACACCGCCACGCCAAATGCAGAGCAAGCAGGCCACGCCCGTGTCAACGCCCACGCGGCAGGCGCCGTCGCCCAAGGAGCAGATGCCACCATCCGACAGCGCCTATGAGACCGCCAGCAATATATACGAGGAGATCCAGGAGGATGTGCCGCAGCCACGGCACCCGCCGCCGGCTGGACCGCCGCCAGTGATGGCCCCAGCGCCAATGGGTCCGCCGCCGCCTCTACCCAATCGCCGCGGTCCGCCACCGATACCAAATAGGAGCGGCAATGCTCCGCCGCTACCCACGCGACCCGCCAACAACTGAGCACGCACACGGGGTGAGTGGATGGAGTCCTTGAATTAATTAATAGCTAATATGGCTTTCTGATCCCTCCAGCTCGCTGTCTTGCACTCCGATTGCATTCCGAATCGCTGTATTTAAATGTTGAATATACTCGAATATATTGGGCCACTCGTGGAGGGAACTCGGAACTCCCGGAACTCCCGGCAATATCTGCACTTCGCATGGAATCTATGTTACCTAGTGTATTACCTGTTTGATTGTTTCAGAGCGAACGCTAAACGTTAACTAACTTAACTAATTAGAGAACCCAACCCCTTGTTTTGCGCACTTTTTGTACTTGTTTAAGCCCCGCTGGCCAAGAGACGTACCAAGTCCAAGTCCCACTCCCACTCCCAGGTTTGCCGAGGACGAACAAATATGAATATTGAACTATATAAGCGACAAAAGTATTAAACTAATCAGCATAAATGTGTAATGTTTAAATGAATTATAGCCGTACTAGTCAATTTATGAAATAAATGCATTGTTAGAGTGGCGGAGGAACTGGGAACTCTGGCAGAAGCAGACACTCCCAATACGAACGATATACAGCATATATATCTATTGTTGTTGAACAAATATTGCATAGAAATTCCTATTTATTCCACACACTGTTAATCGTTCCATTTTCCTTTGTGTGTTTTGAGTTGAGATATCAATGAAATTGCTCGGTTTAATCGTTGAAATTATACCTAAGACGGAATAATCCCCGAAAATAATGACAAACCACAATTAGCAATACAGAATATAATAATAAACAGTTGGATCGCCGTAGATGCGCTACTCCAGCCACATGATACTCGCTAAAAGCCTGTACTTACATTTATTTGGTGCATTTTCCCAGGAAAACTGCTTGATTTCATTGCTAATTTATTGTTTATTTCATGTTTTAGCTTGACAAAAACAACTCGAAACAGAAACTTAACTTGAAAGCCGAAATAACCCTTGGAAGCAGCCCTAGAACCACTTGGGCATGGCGTCGTGGGGCAGGTTCTTGTGGTTTGGCAGCGCCGTGCAGGGACGCTGCTGGCGCCAGAACTCCTGCCGCTTGTTGAGGAACTCCACCGCCTCGCGGGCATACGTCGAGATGCTCTCGGTGTGCGTGTCGGCCCGCACCAGATCCGGATGCAGCAGCAGCTTCTCCAGATACTCCTTGTCCACGCACAGCTCGCCCAGCAGCTTGCGGGCATTGCGTCGCTCCAGGTCAGCTCGGCTGGGCTTCTGCCGCACCCTGGCACTGACGCCGGGCGTGGCATCCTCCCCGGACTTGCGCGACTTGCCGCTCTTCGACACAGTGGTGGCAGGGGCGCCTGGCGCTGGACCCGGCTTGGTGCCGATCGTGTTCTCGATGGCCTCCTGTGTCTTCTGTACGCCCAAGCGGAAGGAGGCCAGCTCCGGACGGGCTCTCAGGCCGCGATGGAAGAACATTAGGCTCTGCTCGAACTGGCCGAGGTAGTAGAGGGACTCGGCCTTCTGGTAGATGGCCCTTATGTTGTTCTTCTCCTCGCCGAGCGCCGTCTCCGCATCCTGCAGGGCCTTGGAGGCCTCGCCCAGCAGCAAGTAGCACTTGCTGCGCGAGATCAAGGCGTTGATGTCGGTGCCATTCAGCTCCAGGGCCTGCAAAGTGGAGGGAATAGGGATGTGTAAGTACTTGAGAGGAATATTTTGTATCAAAATTAAGTTAACCCGCCCTTAACCGGTAACTCTAGGAAGGGAGCTGAAAAGGATTAAAAGGGGTCTCCCAGCACCCGCACCTTGCAGAAAAAATGTATGGCATTCTCGGGATTGGTTTTGATCTCCTTGAGGCCCAGCGCGATCACCGAGCTGATGTCAGCCTCGTCCGGGATAAGCAGCGCCTCGTTGCGGTCCTGCTTCTGCTTGATCTGCAGACTCTGCTTGATGTCGAAGGCGCCGGCGCTCACAGCCGCCGCCCTGTCCTTGTCCGTGTAGAAGTCGACGAAGTTCTCCTTGGGCTTCTTCTTCTTGGCGATCTGCTCCTCGATCCGCTTGCGGGCGGCTCTCAGCTCGGCCTCAATGCGATTGCCACGCTTGCCGCCGCCGCCCTCTCCTCCAGCTCCACCACCAGCGCCGCCGTCGTCCCCCTGCTTGCCGTCCCGCCCGCCTCCACGTGCTCCGCGCTCCGTGGAATCACGACGCTCCCAAATGGGCGTCTTGTGGGAGCGACCCTTGGACCGTCGGTTGGCCTCGTCCAGCGACTCCTCCTCCGCCGCTGCTCCCGTGCGGATGAAGCTCTGCAGCAGCTCCTGCTCCTTGTCCACCGCGAGGATAGTGTTCAGCACGTTCGACATCTTTTCCGGGCGTATCTATTACTTGGGCAACAGCCGAAAGTCTCCGAAAGGGTGAAAATCCAACAGCACTGACCGATTGATTGGCTGACTGTTGGGCGGCTGGCTTTTGCTGTTGCCAAGAAACTGGCGCCTCCCAAATGGCTGAGCAATCGATAGCCAAACAACCAAGTCTCGGGGTGCCAGGTGACAGGTGCCATGTGTATCAGGTGTCAGCTGGCGTGGTGTGAATGCCACGAATGCCTTGTCCTTCATTGGGTCACGACCTTGAGGTAGCTCCACTCGATGGTGAGGCTGTAAGGGATTTGGGGCTCTGGAGTTCTGGCAGAGATGCCAGTATCAGAACTGAGGCATGAGGACTCGAGTATTATCAGATAAGTTATTACTTTTTTTTCCCTTATAAACCCTTTGACACAGATTACATTTTATATATAATTCAATATTGAAAAAATACTAAGTACTAAAAAGTAACTTTTATTCTAAAGGACTTCTTATACTATTATCATGACCGTTGCTGTAAAAGTGAAACTTTTGTTGTTTTGACTTAAATCGGTTTCAAGCTAAATCGAGCTTTTAGTCCGTTATCGAACCATTTAGTTTGAATCCTGCGAAAGTTAGCCTCAACGCCCGCAAGGAAACCAGGCACCCAGAAAAGGGTATTTTCCATAGTCGCCATTACTCTTCATTCAACCCAAACGATGCACATTTATTTGAACTGCCAATGTGTAAAATGCCTAAGAGTAAGCACTTTTTAGTATGTGAAAATGAAAAATTTTGTGGGTCTTTCTGAGAGCTTATTATGGCCTAAACTCAAGTGATAGCCAAAAGCCGTACATTTTTGGATTCGCCATTAATATTTTAATTATTTAAAACTAAAATTTGACCGATTTTTCAAAATTTAGAAAGGGGTTACATCACCAAAATAGTCAAAAATGAACAAAAAATTGTTGTTTTCAAATTTCCAAGATTAGGTTGCAGATTATCTACCCAAATAAAAACCAACACAGAAAAGCTTTCCAAATTGAAATTATAGCATTTTTGGCTTAGTTATGACTATTTTTAGCTTTAATTTAACAAAAATTTGAGTCCCTGGGAATAATGGTTTTTCAAGAGCTTCAGCTTTATGCAAAATGCTTTCACGCCCTAAATACTAAACATATTATACTACATGCTCATAATAGATTAAACAGCTTTACTTATGTTTTTATAAGCTCAGGCTCTGCCGGCTGCAACGGCCAGTTTCTGGAGAGGATCAGGCATTGCCGGCTGTAAATGGAAAGTTTCTGGAGAGGGTCGGTCACTGCTGGCTGTAAATGGCCAGTTTATGGAGAGGATCGGTCTCTGCCGGCTATAAACGGCCAGTTTCTGGAGAGAATCAGGCTGTGACGGCTGTAAATGGCCAGTTTCTGGAGAGAATCAGGCTGTGCCGGCTGTAAATGGCCAGTTTCTGGAGAGGATCAGTGTCTGCCGGCTGTAAATGGCCAGTTTCTGGAGAGGATCAGGCTGTAAATGGATAGTTTCTGCAGAGGATCAGGCTTTGCCGGCTGTAAATGGCCAGTTCCTGGAGAGGATCAAGCTCTGCCGCCCGTTAATGCCAAGTTTCAGGACAGAATCACGCTAAAAATCCTCTGTACCTGGGTTGCATGTACCAGGCGAGCAGACATGTTAGAGAGAGGTCGAGTTCTTCTGCACATTTAGTTAATAGAACAGTTTTAAGCCAGAGAGAGAGAGAAAGAGAAAGAGAGAGAGAGAAGGAAAGAGAAAAAGAGAGAGAGAGAGAGCCCATAACTATTATAATAAAGTTAAGTTAAGACTTGAGCGTCTACCAGCTGACATTTCTGTACGCCTGGTCTTTCATTCTTACCGATGGGGAAATTCGGTGGAATTTTGATGCAAATTGGAAGGAAATCCAAATTTATGGGGTTTCAGGTACCAGGCGAACAGAAATACTAGATAGGGGATGACTACTTCTGCGCTTAAAGTTAATAGAACAGTTTTCAGCCAGAGAGAACCCAATAGAGAGAGAGAGAGAGAGAGTGGCAGAGGGAGAGGGAAAGGAAGAGGGAGAAAGTCCATAACTATTATAATAAATTTAGGCTGAGACTTCAGCGTCTACCAGCTGCCAGTTCTGTGAGCCTGGTATTTCATTCTCGCCGATTGGGTAATTTTGGATGGGAATTGGATGGAAATTTAATGAGAAAACACACTCTAAGGGGTTTCAGGTACCAGGCGAACATAAACATCAGGAGGAAGCTCTGCTTGCATCACTAAATTCTATTTTGAGTTTAACTCAAGGTATTTTGCGCCTCTTTCAAGGGAATGGTTTTTTTGAGTTTAACTCAAAATTTGTGAGTCTCAGAATATTTG
>VNJW01002717.1:0-35952 GCA_008042615.1 Drosophila auraria
TACGGCTTTTCTAAAAATCCGTAAACATTATTAAGACCAAACGATCGGTTTTTGTCTTCTAATATTCTTAACTTTCTTTAGGATATTAACTTTCATAGGGTTCATTTTGCATAATTCGCTAAAAATTGCGTTTGAAATGAAAATTTTGAAACTAACTTCCACTTTGTGTAGCGTGCGACACGTCACAATTTTATCAATTATTTTCAAAACAGTGACTCCAGTGAAATTGAACCTTATTCCCTCCAAAAGTACTCTCAATTCACTCTAAACAAATAACAAAAGCTTACGGTAAATCTTTAAAAAAGCCCCCCAAAAATTGATTTTCATTAGCTAAAATCGTGCGAATGTAGCGTGCGACACGTGGGATTTGCCCATATATGAATTGAAATATTTATGAAAGAAGGAAAATCAGTGGTTTTTTAGTTAATTTTATTAAACTAAAATATATAAAAAGAAGTTCAGCTTTCTGTCTATAGATATCTGACAGCAGGGCTGCCCACTTGCTTCGATCGCTTATCCTTTCAAAGTTGCCACCTAGTCTAACACCGGTAAGAAAGGGAAAGATTGCTCTTGACTAATTTCCATGGAAGTGAATAGTTAATTTCCCTTTAAGTTAACTTAAAGTTTATACTGTTATACAAGTACCTTAAAGAATGCTTTAAAGCATCATTACTTCAAGAATACTTACTTCATGAATATGCAGAACAAATTACAATGGATACATCAATATTATTTTCTCTATCCCGCTTTTTTTTTATCGATTCTTGTATTATATGCACATCGTGAAGCGTAATGGAACTGAAATTGATTTACGAAAACACTTCAAACGGCTCAAGTCCAATTTCGATTGCATTTGGTTTGTGCATTGGGTAGACGTGAGGTCGTCAGCACCGCAGCCCCGCAGCCACGCCCACCGCCTTCTCGCAAAAGCATATGGGAACTCGTCCCTATACATCGTCCTTTCGGCATAAGCGGTGCAGTGCAAATGCCAAGCAGAGTCGATATAAATTCATTTATTCATGAGCTGGGGAAACAGGAAATGAATGGGAGCCACCTGCCGCCGCCCACTCACGACCATTTGTGAATATGTCTCCACAAAGAAAAATGAATATCAATTTTTTAACAAATAGATGAAATTTCAGGAGGATATTTGTGTTTTCAGGGGCATCTTAAAAGAACTCTTAATATACTGATATATTCTATTTGTTCGATTTTTATTTATTCTAATAACTTAGCTTTATGTTCGAAAAGAATTATAAGAATTATGAATTTTGATTGGCCTTTTATTTATATTTTACATTTTTTTATGAAAAAGCTTTCATATATTTCAGTTATTTATTCAAGATGAGATGTGAATCCATTTTATAAATTTTATAAATTTCTGCAAAGCTACTGATTGGTCTCAAAAAATAATTTATTGTCTGTAAACCTTTATGAATCACTTATATTTTAAACCTTATATTGATTAATTAGTGTTATGAACATTCAAAGTATATCTTCATTCGTAATAAAATAAAAATGGCTAAATACTTCCTCTTAATGTATCCTAAATATTATATTAATATTAATATAAAGCTAAATAGCTTAAGCTGTGAATAAAGTTGAGAGTCAAATAATGTTCGGAAATCATCAAAGTCTCAATTGTTATAAAAGAGCAAATATTTCATTTAATATACTTGTTATTTATTAATTTTTCCAATTTATTCGCAACCAAGTACTGTATTTCTTTCCCGTGTAAAACTGTGAATCATTCTGCAAGTATACACATTCACATCCATGCATAATGATTCTCTTCGCTTCTGTTAAAATTATATGAGCGATGAAATAACCCCAAATCGCGTTGTCCCACTTCGATCTCACATTTGCTACTTTGGAATTATGAGTTATGAGGCCGAAAAGTTGCCAAAAGTTATCCTTTCAAGAGGCTGACACATTCCTCTCCTCCTTCAATTTCTAAGCCAAGTGTTGGAACGTGTTTGCCCGGACTTAAATTGTGCGCATTATTGGCAGAGTGCACTCAAATGCACTCACTCACTCTCACTCGCTGGCTCGCTCCCACTCACTAGCTCTCGCTGCATAAATTTGCGCCGAAAACCGTTTAAACAAGATATGGCCAAAAGGGGGGGGCCTGGCCAAAGGAGAGGCGTCAAGTCTCGGCAATCGCTGCAAATGCATGCGGAATACAAGTGCCTCGCTGCACACAAATAGCAAAGAAACACACTCCCCGAACACACACACCGCACACACACTCCTCGCCATGTCTCCATCATTTCTATTCACAGCAGACGCTCAACTTTCACTTTGAATTTGCCAAGTTTGTGCTGCCTTTCGTTCATTCGTCCTTCTCGATTTTGAAAAGTCTCCTTTGCCGTCGCCGCTTGCACCCAGCTCTGCCTCGCCTTTGATTTTAAAGATTTATCGTGTTTTCCGTAGCATACTTATGTGCGCCATTTACATATTAATGGGACAAGCTGCTACGCAGATGACAGCATTCATAGGCGCTGGCTAACAAGTTAACCCCTTAAATACACTTATTAAAGGGAGGCAGGAAAAAAAGGAAAGAAAATAAGGTAACAAAGCTGGCCTAGAGTTGAGATAATGGGTATAAAAACAAGAAGAATCTTACAAAAAGAACTTCTTAAAGAACTTTAAAAGAAATCTGCCTGAAAAATATCTTTAGCCTTACTTTTAATTAAATTAATAAGTAACGAAATCATTAAATATCCCTCGATAAGCCCAATGACTTAGACAAAGTATTTAAAAATGTTTAAAAAAAATTTTTATATATATTCTAAATAACGAACAAAAAACTAAAGCAGTTCTCAACTTATCCACTTTATAAGCCCAATATATATCTATAAAAAATATATCCTATTTTCGTTCTGAAACGTTCTGCCCTTCTAAAATGTATCCAATCGAACAAGGCTGGACAGGAGTTGCAGTAATGAGCATAAGTACTAGAAGAGCCTTTCTTGAAAAATCTTTATAGATCCATACAAGAAATATGCCTGAAACATATATTTATCATATAATTTAGCGAAATTAATAAGTACTGAAGTCGGTACATATTACTTAGAGAGGCACATGACTCTGACAATATAAATATTTACAATTTAAATATTTATTTTAATTTACCAAGAAGTTCTCAACTTATCCACTTTATTTGCTTATACTATCTATATCCGAGAGAAATATTTATAAAAGAGAAGTCCTACTTTTTCATTCTAAAACAGCCTTTACGATAAAGCAAATCGGATTTCTACCCTTCTAAAATTTATCAAATTTGAAGGTTTAACATAGTGCAGTTAACTGTGCTGTTGAATATCGATTTTGGCTGTAAAGTACCGAATTATGCTGTAAGGCGCAACCACCCGGTTGCTTTGGTGAAACAAGCAACCACTCAAAAAGAAGAGACTTCTTCTCTTCTGTACCAATTTGACAGGAAGTCTGGGTCCCTGACAAAGTTAGTTCTTAACCGGGACTTTATCTGATCGCAAAATTTTGCAGGGAGGGTAGAAACCGCACTTAAACCTATCCTTTTTCTTAAAGTAAATAGCCATTTTATTAGTCATATCTATTTTACAAGCAAAATTTTGAAACATGTTAACTTTTTTTTATCTCATATAGCCACTTTGATCTATTTCTTATTCCCACAAAAGCAACTCTACCATGCTAATTGGCTGGTTTGTTAATTAATTTCCTAAGTTTCTTCCGCCTCAGTACTATTTCCGCCCGACTGGGTAACTCATGGGTTAAACTAACTTACTGACGCACTTTTACCATGACCCCTGACCGGATTATCAATAATTCCGATTGCGAATCTTTGAAGTCAACTGTTACCATGCCTCTGCCAAAATCTCCAGGGATTATTGTGGTCAAAATGTCAAGTTGAGACTCTTGTGGTTAATGGGAAAAATATATGAAAAATTGTACAAGCCGCACCGGGCCCCAGGGAAACCCCCCCGGAACACAAACAGGCGAAACAACAATATATATGTATATGAACATGCTCATATTTGTCACAATATATTTCCACTCGTCACTGCTGTTGTCCCCATTTCAGATCCTGCACAAATTCAATTGAATCAAGTCATTTTTATTTGTTTGGCAACTTGTAGACGTACAACGGCGAACGAATCAAATTCTGAAAAGGGTTTCCCCCAGCAAACTTGTCTGCAATATGTCCTACGAAGGACTCGTATATGTCCTGTGACAGGCACAAACTGTTGTTGAGCAGTCAGTCAGTCAGTCGAGGACTTGCAAGCTCCCATAATAGCCGATATTAAATGCACTCCGAGCCGGGGCCCTGGACAATGGAAATGATTGAATTGCCATATTGCAACAACCACTGCCCCAGGCAGCAGGCAGCTCTGCCTGATGTTATTGTGCTTTATTTTGGTTATTTTTTCGAGCAGGAACAGGAAATCTAATCAAATCACTCGGTTGAGGGCTTAATCAGACCGAAAACCCATCTACGGCTTGTCCAATTACGGCAGCCAGCTGATAAGGGAATTGTTAACTGTTAGAGTGGCATTAAGGAGAGCCTGAAAGGTATCCAGAAATGCCATATTTTGCAATGGATTTCATGCAGCCTTTTGCACTTGCCAGTAAACTTTTTTTATAGTCTCAACTGCTGAGTTAATTCCATCAATTCCCCCTTTTCTGTTTTGCAGTTCTGGAACCGGCGTTTCCCATGCGCGATGTGACCATAAATCGGAACGTCGATGCTCATAAACTCTACGATGTGCTCGGCGAGGTGGGACGGTGAGTACTAACCTGGGGACTCAATCGCTCCACATCCTTGGCCATCATCTAATCGATTTTATCCCCGTGCAGCGGCAAGTTCGGAACGGTGTACAAGTGCCGGGACAAGGCGAACGGCCTGCAGCTGGCGGCCAAGTTCGTGCCCATTCCGAAGCGGGAGGACAAGCGGAACGTGGAGCGGGAGGTGGAGATTATGAATTCATTGCAGCATCACCTCATTATACAATTGTACGCGGCATACGAATATCAGAAAATGATGTGCGTCGTCCTGGAACTGTAAGGAAGACTTCTTGAGTGAACCTAAAGCTCAAAGCCCATACGAAATGAATGTGTTGATTTTGTTTTTCCATGACCAAGTCCATGTCCTTGTCCCATGGGTGTAACTCCCTTTCTCTCTTTATGTAGCTCTTTATATTTAATATATTTTATAAGGGTGAATCGAATTGGATGAACAAGGATAAGGAAAAAGAATGTTTATATGAAGGTCTCTTTAAAGCTTAATTCTTTGGAAACTACTACTTAACAGAATTAAGGAACAAACTGGGGAGTTTTGTATACTCTAATTATGAAGCTAAATAAATTAGTGAAGTCTAGATCGACTTCCTAAGGCCTTAAACTGCATTTGCACTATAACTCCCAACTAGTTCCGACTTTTGCTTTGACACTTATTAAAGTAATTGTATTTTCAAATTAATTCTAATTTTTTTTTCTTTATATGAGAAGCACTAAAAAGCCTAACATTTTGGAAACTATTCTTAAATATATAAAAACTAAATTTAAAAATAAAAAATAATGCTAAGTTATACTTAAATCTCTTTTTGTATACACTCTTAGTATAAGTTTAAGTAAATTACTGTACGATCCCAAAAGCCAAGAACGGCTTGCAAAGGCTTTCAACATAAATTACACTATAATTCCCAACCAGTTCCGGCTTCTGCTTTGAATCTACTTAAATAAATTGCATTTGTATTTTATTATGAGTGATTTAGCATGGGAAACATGTTAGTTTAGGCTTAAAATAAATCTTTAGATCATAAATATAGCAAAAAATAAACCATTTCCTTAACAATTCAAGTTGTTTATCCAATTCGAATCACCCTAATGTTTATATTTGTAGCCCCACTATTTCACTATTCGTTAAGTTTGTTATCCCCTTTTGTTGTTTGTTGCCACACTGTTGCTGGGGACAGGGTACACAGGGACACAATATCTTGCAATCAGTGGGAATGTGCATAAAATGCGATTTACACGTACGCACATTATCGTAAACTAGTAAACTTTTTGCCCCAAGCACACGCACACACAAACAGACACAGACACAAAGGAAAGTCGAAAGAAAAGCCTTAAGCAACAGGTTCTCTCCTTTGGCATTTATACAAATTTATAACAACTTTTATTCGCCTCGCGAAAGTTTGCTCCTCAGCCTCCTTTGTCCGCAAATGAATGCTGACATGGGTTAAGGGTCTAATGGCCCATAAAAACGTTTGAGGCAGGTGCCTCGTTCCACTGATTAGTCAACGGCCTTGACCCACATTCGCCGCCGCCCATTGGGGAAATAAAAGGGAACACAACACGACGTGAAACAATTTCATTTTCATAGAGCCAAGTCCAAGCCCAGGTCTTTGTCAACACAAATTAATTTTCCACAAAACACAAGGCAGCTGCAGTCGGACAACTTGTGAGGCTGAAGCTGTTGTTCTTGTCATTTTTCCCCCACAAGAAAAGTTAATTGTTGACTTGCATAGTTCTCCCTGGCATCATATTCATAACAGAATGTTCAACTTAGGCCGACATATTTTCACAAGAAGAGGAAAATTCTAGCAAGCAGCCAAGGAAGTTTATGATGCTGTTCAACTATTAAGTTTCCTTCCGAGAAACGCCGTTAAAGGGGAGAGTAAACAAAAATACCCGAAACTCAAACAAAGTGCGAGTACTTTAACCGGATTCCGAATGGCATAGTCCTCGTTTCCGTATAAATATTTAAACAAATTGGCAAATACTTTGCACTTGCCATGCAAAATGCAAAATCATGGGGATAAAAGCTTTAACGGATTCTGTTAATTGAGAGAATATTCGGTGGGGACTTGCTTTTGATCAGAATTTAATGAAATGCCGTTTAAAACCAATCTAATTTGTGTAGAAATCAGCAGTTGAAGTGGAAAATTATTTACTTCCAGCTTCAAAAGAGTTCTAGTTAGACGGCAAAAATTTAGTTAATCGGGAAATAATTCCTGTAAGGCCAGTTTCATGGCAAGGACCTTTTAGCTAAATAAATTCAGATCAGAATTTTTATTTTTGGTAAGTCCAATTGGTAAAATCCAACAGAAATTGCCTAGCACTCAGCATAATATTTAATGAACTCTTATTAGACTCGTTTTAAATAGTAAAACACACCCGTCAGACCTAGAATTTTTACAGGACTCGGCAGCTATCCATTAACTGACAAACAATATTCCATTTCACACACGAAATGAACAAGGTTTCACATGCAATTTTAATTTACTCGATTTTGGGGTGAAGTGCATCAACTAACTAAAAAACGAAAGCGGAAAAAATCAGAGAACAACTAATGCAATGCAGGCTTTTCTCTCATTTTTTATCCGACATTTATTATGAGCATCCGATGGATGATGGGAGGACCTTTTGTTTTGCATTGTCCACATGTTACGGCATTCGACATTTATACATATATCGAGGCAAATCTCGGTTGACATTTGTCGAGTGCCCGAACATAATTCCCTTCGATTCCATGTCTGCATGCTGTAAGTTGATGCCCGTCACCCGTGCGGATGGATGGATGTTCATGGATTATCTGATTTTCGTGTTCTGGCAGAGCAATCGGTACTCTTGTAAATAACATAACTAGGTTTAGGGCCAGGTAAGGTAACTAAAAACCAATCTAAACGGATTTAAACCTGGTTAACGATGAGGAGAGACTAATTGAAAGGCGATAACTCTGCTCTTGGTGCTTGGCTTGCCGTGTTTTTTGTTTAGTAATGCATGCCTGTTCCTGTGATGCGATTTTTAATGTATATTCTTAGTATTTAAAAAGTTTTTATAATGGAATTTTGCAGCATTGAAGGCGGCGAACTCTTCGATCGCGTGGTGGACGATGAGTTTGTGTTGACTGAGAGGGTCTGCCGCGTCTTCATACGGCAGGTGTGCGAGGCCATGGCTTTTATCCATGGCAATGGCATAGTCCATCTGGATCTGAAGCCCGAAAATATTCTAGTGCTCACACAGAAGGGCAATCGCATTAAGATCATAGACTTTGGCCTGGCCCGTAAGTTCGATCCAGATAAGCGTTTAAGGGTGAGTGGATCTCTAGGAAAAATGTGTAGAATATGGCATTAAAATTGTGTATATTACAGGTACTCTTTGGCACACCTGAGTTTGTGGCGCCAGAAGTTGTAAACTTTGACTGTATATCGTATGGAACCGATATGTGGAGTGTAGGTGTAATATGTTATGTGCTGTAAGTTTAACTCATATTTTTAGGCTATTTAAATAATTAGAAAAAGTAAATAATTCAGGGTTATATTAAAGATATTAGAACTCCAAGATGACTAACGACTGTGTGCACTCTTATTCTCAAGCATTCAAGATCTGTAAGCACACAAAGAAGAATTTCTGTTTTAAGATTTTTACGCTCATAACTTTTTGCGAGCGCAGAGAGCGCGTTTACCATCGTCAGCAGAAAAATAGCTGCAAATTGCAACACAAATATATGGTCTTTCGGCATCTCACTGATTATATTGGTCTTTGGTTCCAAAGATATTCCTTAAAATTCGTAGAAACTCTTTAATTTTGCACTTAAAAATCTTTTTCAAATGAACTTAACTCCCCCAAATATATCCCCATTAACTCTTCCCTTGATAACATCTAAGATTCAAGCTAGGATTATATTTTTCGAACAATTTGTGCCGCACCCCAGCAATTAGAAATTTAATCAAGGAAAGCCAGCACTCATATCTTAAGGGTTGGTACTTGCAGGAAAACCAATTAAAAATGTGTACAGCTAAAAATGTAATAATCAAGAGAGGGGCTGGGGTTCCTTGGCTGTGTCTCCATTTCCTTCGGAGTGTGAGCCAATTTAATTTAGTTAATTAAGTGTTGGTTTGTGTTTTTATTTATTCTACTTACGCTGCCTTTACATTTCATGTTTATTGACTTTGCCACGCCCCCCGACTCACACCGCAAAACACACTCACTCATCCGCCCACATATGATGCGATTTGGATGGGGATACGATACGATATGTTGTGTGGCTTGGGAACAGCATCTCAGGACTGTCGCCGTTCATGGGCGAGAACGACATTGAAACAATGTCAAACGTAACCATTGCGAAATACGACTTCGAGGACGAGTGCTTTAATGGCATCTCCCCGGAGTGTCTGGATTTCATAGCCAAGTTGCTGGCCAAGGACCTGGGGTGGGTACTCCGCTTCTCCCCCTAATTAGAGTTGCGTCCTGAACCCGATCCTTCTCTGCATCCACAGCACCCGCATGACAGCCGCCGAGTGCATGAAGCACAAATGGCTCCAGCAGCGGCCGGCTGCCGCTGCCTCTGCCACGCCCATCACAAAGGCCGCCTCCTCGGCGTCCAAGTCGCGCCTGAAGTCAGAGTCTCCGGTGACGGCTCCCTCGGAATCCTCGGAGGATTCCACGGAAACCATCGAGGACGATGACGAGGAGGTGGAGGAAGTTGTGGTGGCGGCGGCGGACCAAAACAAGGCCCAGGACGATGGGCAGGACGAGGAGCTGGCCAAGCTCTGCAGCGCCGCGGACTTGGAGGTGAGTAATTGGAGCAGAAGGCCCGTCACGCTAACAAACAGCCAACCAACCAAGGTGTCATATTACCAGTGATGGAGAGTCCTGAGGGCTTGTACCTGAAAGAAATCGTTAATAGATCTGAAAGAGATTCCAAAGAAGGCATCAGGTTTTTAAAAGAGGATTTATTGCAGGATATTACATCATTTTAGGACTCATTATTTGGACTTAGAGCAGGAATGCCACAGAAATCGCTTTGTTTTTTTGAAATCTTTTAAAAAGGATGTCAAAAAGTATGCAATAAAATATTATAGTTCAAAAATATAATATTTGACAGCAGGTATATTTGAAAAGAGGAATAATTATAAAATATCATACCATTTACGGACACATTTTTAGAGTTTTAAGCAAGAATGCCAAGGAAATCCCTATTGGGTAACCAAAAGTATGCAATAAAATATTTTAGGTACACAAATAATTAAAGCATTTAATCAATTAAAAAGAGGATTTATTGTAAAATATTGCACCACTTGAGAACTCTTTCTTTAAGGGTTCTATGCAGGGATGCCACTTAAATCTCTATGGATTCGAGATCATTTTTAAAAGGTGTCAAAAAGTATGCCATTAAATATTTTAGGCACAAAAATAAAAAATTTAAAAGCATTTAATTTCAAATCCCAAACAAAAGCAAATTTATAGTAAAATATTAAACCATTTATGAGCTTTTTTTACTAAAAACTTTATGCAGGGATGCCACAGATATTGCTACGGACTTGAAATCATTTTAAAAAGGTGTCCGAAAGTATGCAATTACATATTTTAGATACACAAATAATACAAGCATTTAATTTAAAATGAGGATTTATTGTAAAATAAGTAATATATTGAGGTATTCATCCTAACTAAAGTTATAGTAGAAGAAAAGAGGACTTTTCCTGCCACATGTACCCACATAAGCCGTAATTGTACGCTTCGCATCTCTGTGCCGTTGCAGAACAAAGAGCTGGATGCCACAAAGGACAACCTGAAGAACTTCATTGTCCGCTGGGAGACGCATCCGAACAGTCCGTACGTGTTCGACGTGGAGGGCAATGTAATTGCGCCGCTGAGCGAGACGAGCTACCCCCATCCGCGGCGAGCCCACGGCCCAGACAGCATGTCCTCGTCCCGAGGTGAGTACGGATCCCAGCGCCAGCGCGACCGCCACGCCCTCATCCACGGCAAGTGAGGCATCTGCATCTCCAACTGCATCCTGCCACCGGATCAACATTGTATATTACACGATTAACTTGTCAAACTAATTGTTGTTCTTAACTTGAATGTGGACCAAGCTGGCCAGCCCAGCCCCCTCTCCAGCTCTCCAGCTCTCCAACTCTCTCTGCTATCTCTCTCTGTCTCTGTGTTAACCTCTCTTCGATATATCTATATATCCCCTTACTTCCGGGAGAGGGAGGAGGAGCAGCTAGCCAGCCAGAACTGTTGTTTATGTTTAAGTAACCGTAGACCTAAGTGATGTGCCCGGCCCGTCCTTGTAGCGGACGGCCGGCTCTATTAACCACTTTGACACTGTGATAATGACAGCCATTGACAAATCAACAAGAACTACTGAAAAATATATCCAAAAATATATGTAAAAACTCAAACTCAAGCCCAAGGATACTTCTCTGAAACCGAATCCCATTCCGAAACTCAATCCACTCCGCTCTTTTCCTAGTCCCAAGTCCCCCAACAACTCCCCCACTCCCAAGTTCACGTTTAGATCGACACACACTTGTAGCCACTGTCTCTGGTCTGCCAGCCAGGTAAGCCCAACATCCAGCTCCGACTATCCATCATCCTCAGAGATCGCAGTCGAATTCCAAAGTCAGTCTCATGCTCATTTGTTATCTGTCCGTTTAGGGAGAATCTCTATATCTATATCTATATCGAATGCTTTGATTAATCCCAGCCAGTGATGTCCCCCAAGAGAGAGCTGTGTAAAGTGAAAGGAATAAAAATACAGAAAAACATAAAGAATATTAGGAATGCTTGAAATTTTAATAGAATTTTTGAATATATATTTAATTAAGGAGCTGTATTTCTGCTTAACTTTTACTTTTGCTTAGCTTAAAGCAGTGTGGCCCAAAGTCCTGACTCGGAAGTCAGTAAATTTCTATGCTAGGCCTCTGCCGGCACACGCACAGTATGAACGGCATGTACACAACGTACCAGTAAGGTCACACTGTAATTTTGTGGCTAAATTTAGTCTTTTTAATAACTCATTAGTTTGTCATAGTAATTTTTTATGAAATATTACAATATTTCTTCTATTATATTATTCTATTTCTTTCTCATATTTGTAGAATATCACCCACTAACTCACTTTAACTCCATTTGTAGTTTTAGAATTTGATGAGAGCCATTTTACACAACTCTCTGAGCTCTCACCTTAGCATGATCTTTGTTTCTAACACCACTTCATGTACAATAATCTGTCTGTAAAATACCTTTGGCAATATATAAACCCACCGGTCTCCTAACACCCTAACAACTTTTATGTATAATAACCAAACTCTCTCCAGAGAAACCTTCTAAGAAACTTTTCCATTTCCAGTTTGTTCTCCTTCGCCCTGCGAATCCATTGACACCCTGACCGACGACGAACTGGCCGAGGATGCGGATCTACCGGAGGAGGACGAGCAACGCAGTGGGGACAACGAGAGTCCCCACTCGGTGTCCACGCCCATCAACGAATCCCGGGAGAAGCTGTTTCCAACGGTGGACACCTCCAGTCCGGCCACGCCCACGCCGCAGCACTTGTTCAACGAGAACTTCGACGAGTACTCCGGCAGCCAGTCCACCGCCCAGCAGCAGCGCAGCATGAAGAGCTACCTGCACACCTTCGACCGCAGGAACTCGGATACCACCTACCTTCTGGGCCGTCGCAGTTCTGGGGAACGTGTGAACCTGGCGGACGAGATACGGAAGCTGTCCGATCACCTGCTCATGCTGGCCGAGATTAACACCAAGCTGGGGGATGGCAATAATAATAATAAGAGTGATGCTACGCCGGCTGCGCCAGCTACTCCTGCTACTCCAGCTAGTCCAGCTGCACCACAGGCAGTGGCACCCTCAGGCAGTACTTCCAGTAAAACCTCCGAGATTAGCCAAGATGGCAATAGGTGGACCAGCAAAGCCTCTAGCAGCAGCAGCTGGAATCGCCCCACTTCCACGGGAGGACTACTCAGCCAGGCCAGCAGCAGCTCCCAGAGTCAGAGCAGCTACGACGATGGCCAGGGCAAGACCAAGGTTAGTTCTCTGTCCGTGAGACTGCAGCAGTCCATCGAGGAAACACCCAAGCTGAGCAATGGCACCAGCTCCGGCAGCTCCAAGTCCCAGGTGCAATCTCAGCGCAGCGTGCAAACTATGAGCAGCAGCTCCAATGCCAACTCCAGGAGCATTACCAGCCAGCATGTACAAAGAACCAGCACCACCTCTTCGAAGGTCATCTCCAGCAGCAGCAGCAGCCACAGCACCAGCACCAGCTCCAGTCACCACGTGTCCAGCAGTGCAGCCAACAACCAATTCTCCGCCAGCACCAGCAACCCCATTCACAGCGAATCGGCCAGCAGTCGACGAGCCAAGTTCCGGATAAACCAAATGAGCCGGGATGTGCCCGTCGGCCTGCCGGACACCCACCAGACCGTGAACCTGGAGGAGGCGGCCAACACTACGAAGGACTGCCTGCTGCATCTGCTGGAGAAGTACAATGAGACGCGGACCCGCAATCCCATGGGCCGCCACCAGAGCATCAGCGTGGACTGGCATGTCAGCGACAACCTGGAGTACCGCTCCATGAGCTCCATCAATGCGTTTTTCCAGCGCCACAACCACAACGGCGGCGGACAGAACGTCCGGCACATTCAGTCCAAGCTGGAGGAGAAGGCGACGGGGAAGTAGTGTCCCTCTGCTCCAGAGTCCCCTGTATATATATATCTGATATATATATTTTTGTATGTATAGGACAGATCAGCGGAAGCGAGTGCTCGTCTAGTTAAAGGAATTTAGGTAAAACTTCAAACGTTGCTAAATGAAACAAATTAATATTTATGTACTTGATGTAAGCAATAAATCAAAATAAATTATTTAAATAAAATGAAAAGTAAATAATAATTATTGTTTATTAATATTTAGTGCTAATTTTCGCTGAATTGGAAAATTGGGGAGCATAAATTCTAAGTACTTTTAGAGTGAAGCTAAGAAAAAGCTCTCTCGTTCGCTACTGAGTGGAACTTTTAAGCTGTTGGTGCTGCTTTGCTTGTACATTGCAGGCAAAGCGTGGAAAAAACGGGCGGAGAATCCACTTTTGCAAGCTCTGATTGAATAAAAACTACATTTCACTTACCTCCAACTAAAAAATCAAAAATGTATTGCAGCTTTAATTGTTTATTAATATTTAATGCTAATGTTCAATCAAGTAAAATTGGAGAAAAATAATGCAAAGCTAGCTCACAGCGAATAAACAAAAAGCTCTCTAGCTCGCCACTCAGTAGTAGAACTTTTAAGCTGTTAGTGCAGCTCTGCTTGTACATTGCAGGCAAGACGTGGTAGAGAGAGCGGTCAAATAAAAACTACATTTTGCCAACAAAAAAATTAAACTATTAAAACTTTAATTATTGTTTAATTTGTTCGATCAAGTAAAATTGAAGAAAAATGCAAAGCTCGCTCAGAATGGAGCTAAAAAAAAGCTCTCTCGTTAGCAACTGAGTGGAACTTTTAAGCTGTTGGTGCTGCTTTGCTTGTACATTGCAGGCCGAGCGTGGAAGAGAGCGCGGAGAACCCCTCTCCGGTTAAATAAAAACTACATCACACTTACTACCAACTAAAAAATCAAACAATTTATTGCAAGTAAACAAATATCAACTTAAAAAATGTACAAAATTATTTAATTAACTACAGCTACAACCAAAGCAATGGGTAGAAATTATAATCGATAAATCAATAACAAGCAATCACTTAAATGATTTAATGCAGCATATGTTTTTCGCGTTTTTAATTTGTAAAGAGAACAGTGCGTATTTTGTTTCGTTTTTTGTTTTTGTTTATTGAAGTGTATGAGTTGGGTGTGTGCAGACTTAATTATACATAGAATACCTCTATACATATAAATATTAGGAGAATACTTTGGATTTTGTTCTTAGTTAGGCCTTACAAATAGATGCTTTGTATGTGTTATAAGATGCTATAGGCTCTGCCTATGTGTATAATTATTATAGTAATCTATGTATTTTTGTACATGATAGTTTTCAGGCAAAAGTGTTTTCATAATTTGCCCAGAGATCGATCGTAGCAAATCATAAAAGACATTTTTACCCCATTTGTTAAGAAATGAGAGCGCGACAATTTGTGTTCATTTGGCGGCATACATAAATAAATGACGTTCAAACGCGCAGAAATTGACACAAAAATAATTCAAAGTTATTCGGTATTCCACTGGTCGAATTAAGGACAAGGTAAGTCGCAGGCGGCAAAAGCAGGGCGGCAATGAGCTGGAGAAACACCAGCTTATTGTGGCCTCGCTTTAGCGCCCGTTCAAAACGCTAGACAGAATTCAATTCTGCTCAGCTCTGAGCTCGCCAAAGCCGGGCAGGGATGAGTTCTGTTGTTCTCCAGACAAATTTCACAAGCAAAAGTTTCGTGCAGAAATTTCTCTGGGATTTAACAAAGTTATGTAAAGTTAGAGTAAAGTATTTCATCGTTATAAAGGTTAAATTTCGGTTGGCTTCAAGATAGTTAAGACTAATTCCATTTAGCTTGCGGTCTCTCTCTCTTCTAGTTCAATAGTTAGTTGGTTGTTGTTGTGTTTGTTAAGAACTAATCACTTAGTTTATGGCATTTCTCACTAGAGAAATCTAAAAAGTTTCATTTAGCCCGAGCTTACTGGTGGTGGCTTACAACTAATTACTGGTTACGAGTAGTTGAAGACTAACGATTAATATTCGCAACTGTCGCCCTTGCACTGCATATAAAAGGTTCGTAATTAAAAAAATTAGGAAATACTACACAATCGCAGTGGCTTGTAAAAAAATAAAATAAAATTACAAATTGCAATTCGTTTTGCCAGTCCGCTGCTCAGTTGTGACGCGGACGCTTTAGCATCGCCCCGAAGTGCGCTCCCAGGCCGAATCCCGAGCTGGTACCCGCCGTGGGTGAGCTGGTGCGCAGGCGTTTTGCGGGCGACGACAGTTTCTTGGGAGCCTGGGCCAGGCGCTTGCGCTCCTTCATAAATTCTGCAAAAATCAGAGAAGAAGAGATTGATTATTATTACGTGTTATTGGTAAATCAAAAAGTCAGCTGCTGCACTTCCTTTCTTCCGGCCCAGTCATTGATCCCAGAGACAGAGAAACAGCAGGCGCCGCCTGTTTTTGCACATTTTGATTTCGGTCTCGGGTAGGTTTCCAGATTGTGGCACGTGGCCGGCAGCAGTTCCCTGAAGAGGGTTGCTGCTGCAGCCGAGGGTCCATTCAGGGGTAGCAAACAAATGCCAGACGGCAGCCAGACAGTCGGTCTTCAGCCGGTTTATTTAGTTCCTTTTTCCAGGTAACCAAGTGAAAACAAGAGTGGTGGTGGTGCATAGCTGCATAAATTACACGCTCTCTAGCTTACTGGCTAAAAGTACATCCAACCTAAAGCCAATCGGGGCTTTAAAGGCTTCTTCTCCCAACTGGCCACCCTGAATGCGGGTGCATTTATAATGCCCCGAACAGACACTTTTTATGATTATAATTACACATGCAGTATGTGCGACTGGCATACATGGTATATATATAAAAAAAAGCGGAGTACAAAGCAATCAAAGGGAGGTTTGATAAGGCCACGGACTCTGGATGGTGGTGCATTGAAAGCCGATCCCCAGACCCCTCTCTGCTTCTTTCGCTGCCCGTAATGAGGTCAGGCCATAGACAAAGCGGAGTCACAGCTGTTAGCATTCATAGATGCAGCCCAGCTAGCCCGCATACGATCGATCTGGAATGGAATTCAACCCCCGCTAAGCCGAGGATCAGATCAGAACCGCTAGCTGACACAGCTGCACTCAGCTTTGGAGTTCACAACCCTTTTGAAAGGAAAATAAATCTCCCACAAAGCACTCGCTAATTGCTGTAATTTGGGTTTAAGTTCCACCGAGCAACGCCCTCAACTAAAAGTTCCTGTCCAGTGAAAGGAAATAGGGAGAAAAAGTGGTTGCCATTAAATGGGAAACCAATTTGCTGTCGATATCCGTTTAATTTAATTTAGCAAAGGTAAGGTTTAACCATTAATCGTCCTTTTAACTGCTTATTTCTCATAATATGTAGAAATAAAACGAAGATATATAATGAAAAATTACTATCGGGAATAAAATTAAAAGCAAAACGGACATTTAAGCTTTCAATAAATTAAATATCCTTCCTACAATTTCTAGTTAAACCCCCGCAAACCACTCCCTCGCTATAATAAAGTCCTGGGAACCGGAAATAAATAAAACTGGATCGGAACAATTACCAAAGCCCATGGGAAACCAATGTGTAACGTCTATCGGAGGAGTGCAATCAAGCCTGACTCTGGGAACCGTCAAGCTCGGCTGATCAGGTCATATATTTATACAAGCCACCCCCGGGGCGAAACTCACCTGTGATTTTTGGCTGTCGCTTGCGCAGGACTATCGAGGAGGTGCTGGTACTGGCCACACTGCTGCTCAGGCTGGAGGAGGTGAATCGCGACGCGAGCGACTCATCCTGTGAGTCGTAGCAGGAGTCGTTGTCCGTATTCGACTCCATCGAGGAATTGGCCAGGTGGGTGCCAAAGTTCTCCCGCTCGGAACGCTCGTTCATGAGCACGTCCATGTCGCTGGGACTGCTCTCGGGGCGGACGTGGGCGGCACGGGTGAGGGTGTACATCTCCGGCGCGAAGCTGGACTCCTGGAAGCTGACGCGCTCCCAGATGAAGGAAGATTTTTCGGCCAAAGGGCAGCCGGCGCGGAAGTCAAAGCCCCACTTTTGCGTGGCCAACTCCTGGTGGCGCTCCAGTTCGGCGCTGAAGGGCCTGCAACAGAGATTAGGGGTTAGGATTGGGTAAAAACTAGGGATTGTCCCGGCAAACTCACGTTTTGTTGGCTGGGCCCTCTGTGGACTTGGAGCTGCCGAAGAGGTCGCGCTTAATGCGATTAAGCTGGCGGCCGCAGGGGAGGTTGCGGCTCACCGCCGGACTACTGCTCATCTTGCAGAACTCTGTCAGCATCACCGGGTTCAGGACGCGTGCACTGACCATGTCGACTGTATTTTTTTCGCACTCTCTGTTTTGGGACGCAGTTTTCTCGCCTGCGCTTTTTGGCCACTTGTTTGCGAATCGCACGCCAAAGCGAACTGTCAAAGTTTTGGCGCCAAAACTTTGTTTTCTCGCTGCCCCAATGAGTGGGAGAGTGCGAGAGTGAGAGCGCAGCGAGGGAGCAGTCTCCAACGACGAATCACGGTCTCCACGCGAGTGTGTGTGCGTGTCAGTGGGAGAGCGAGCCTGCGTTTGTGTGCGTGCTGTGTGGCAGCCTCTTTTGCGTTTTCCCAATTTAAAAGTGAAATTTCACACAGCAATTGTTTATGAAATAATTATAAACAAATTGATTTGTTTTTCTTGCACTTGGTTTCGGTTTTTTAGATGTTTAAACAGGCAGCACCACTTCACTCACAAAACTAAGGTTACGAGTGACTATGTGTCTCTTCTGTGCGAGCACTGTATAGTTTGGGTTTTATGTTGCCTTGAGGCAGCACTATTTGTTTTATATTTATTTATACAACTTCCATGCGTTGTAATTACTACGTTTGTTGACTATTTTGTGTTTAGCGCACTGCGCACTGGGTTTTGGGTTAGCGGATCGGGGCGAACCTCTCTCGACGGACTCGAAGATACGAATAATAACCAAAAGAATAACAGCCAGCGAAGAGACGGAGCAAAGGCAAACGTCAAACAACCACCAAACGACGTTGCCAGACGGTGCCAGCGGAGAGCAGTTCGCGCTCTCTGTGCAGCAGCCCTCGAATTCAAAAACGATCGCAAGGCAGCGGGAGTGAAAGAGATGGCGGAAGAGAGCACTACTGTTGGGTTCTCGACTGCGCTTTTACCCTGCGAGCTGAGCGTAACGAAAGGGCAATGCACTTCCCAGGATACAAATAAGAATACATAAGAAGAGTTTAATAAAGCAAATATTAAAGAATTTAAAAGCCCGACGAAAATGCATTCGAATCCTTAGTTATGTATTAAATCACACAACTTTTTTATCTTCTACTGCAGGGACTCAGAAATTTAAAATGATATTAAAAAGGTTAATAAATTAATCCCTCCATCAAGGTTTCAACAGAAAGCTTGTAGAGTAGAGTGCATTTATAGTCGGCTTAACTTGAAAACTCCCTCACTCCCTATCTCTCTCTTCCTATCGCTCTCTCTCCTTTTCCGTCCTCGTGTTCGCTGCCGTTGCTCTTCTGTTTGTTGTTGCTGCATCGGTGGGGCTGTACTTTTGAACGCGATGG
Source organism: Drosophila auraria (assembly GCA_008042615.1). NCBI lineage: Eukaryota > Metazoa > Arthropoda > Insecta > Diptera > Drosophilidae > Drosophila > Drosophila auraria. The sequence continues at coordinate 19,071 of VNJW01002717.1, forward strand.
GTTGATAAATGAAAAAAAATGTTTCGGTTTCGGTTTGTTTGGCTTCAAACTGGATTTGTTGCTGTCGAAGAGGCGTGGCAACAGGGGGCGAGCGACCGAAAGGGGATTTGGGGCACGGTTTCTTTTCACTTTCCTCCCGTTGCCAAGGGGAAAATCGCTTGCAATGTGGGGCATTGGTTCAGAAAGCGAACTTCTGTCTGAACTTTGTCATAGAGTTGCCATGGCGATGTGAATTTTCAAATTTCCGTTATGCCTCACATTTTTATTTCCAAAGTTTTTTGCCATTTCATGCTGCATTTTCCCTAGTTTCCCCGTCTATTAATGTGCAAAATCGTAAAAAATTAAATTACACTACCAGAGGCAATAAAACGAGATTTATATTGTTTGCACAAATCCAATTAAAGCCCAAAGAAAAGAAAAGGAACAAAACCTTGGAAGTCAGATTCCGGAGACTAAAGACATCATTTGCTTTGTCCCTTTGCACTCGACGAAATAATGGGAAAACCTCTTGGCTTTTCCACACAAAAACCGAGGAAAAAACAAGGAAAAAACCGAGTGCAGTCACCCCAAAAAAAGGCAGACAGACGATCGTTCGATTAGGCAGCATCACATCTATAGATCCGATCCAATCCGAGCCGATCCCTTGTGGTTCGGTCTTCTGTTTATGGGACACACCCTCCTCGTCGCCGAGCAAAGAAAAGCGACGTGAATTTACACACTTTTTAACAAATTTGAGAATTCTGCTGGCGTTCCGCCGGTTGCAGTCATGCCTGAAAACATAAACAACTCAAGAAAGGAGTTTTCGGAGAGGGGAAAGGGTTCGTGATCCCTTTAAGTAATTTCCTCCCAAGCAGGATATCCTGGTCATATATGGCTTATATGGGTTGTGTCAACACACGCGGAAGGGAGGCGTACCTAAGAGGTGGAAAACACTTCAGGAGCAGTTCTCAAGTGTCCCCGCTCATGGGGGCAGCAGCGATCTCAAAGGATTGTCGTGGAACGTGCGGGCATTAGATGATATACTCAAGGTATTCAGTTGATTGGATACTTTAATGCTGGTCGGAATCGAATCTTATCTTAATATATCTAATGTGCACTTAACAATATCCCACACTAAGCCGATAAGGCCTTGGACAAACATCATCAGCGCTCCGAAGGTCGCGGTCTGTAAAACACTATCTCGTATCTATTGAAACCTTAGGTCTTGTATAAAATATACGTTACACTCATTTGGAATGCAACGCGCCTTATCGCCTCAACGCGGCCTATTCCACCCCAGGAGGAGGCCCAAGGTATCTTACTATATTCTATGGAACACCACAGGAACTAAAGGAACCAAGAACTAAGCTCGATATGCCACGTGTTCCGGGTGGGGGTGCAAATGTTCAGCGAGCATGACCAAGCGGCTAAGTAACGCCCGAAATGGCCGTATAAGATATATATTTCAAAATTCTCGGTTCCGTAAGGAAATTACCATAAAAACTGTTCAGCTCACGGAACTGTGACCGCAATTTCGAAAATTTTTGCTAGGCAGGTGTGCTATGTTTAAGGATATTTCAAGGGTTCGACCCAAAACTTGAGGTGGGAGGCATTCATAATGAGTTCATGATCGTTAAAAGAAAAAATTAAATCGTATTATTCAAAGAAAACCATTTTTACAAAAGTAACCCTAAAATAAAGTTCGAATTTATAAGGTTTAGGATCTTGGTAATCTATATTTAATTGAAGGAAGTTTGAGCTGTGATTCAGGCATTAATTATATTAATATCTTTTGTCAGACCAAACCCCTTAATTCTGACCATCAAAAGAGCTCCTATAAGAAGGAAACCCATTAATAAGTATAACTTTCAGAACCGTAATCACAGTGATCCCTATCAAAACAGTGATCCCTTCTCCGAGTGTTACAAAGCATTTCTCTGTGGCAAATGACCAATCATTAATATTACCAAATCTCAGCCCAGGACATTTATAAATGACTCTTACTTATCTCGAATCTTTTGCTCGGACAAATTGCGGTCAGATCGAGATGTTATTGATGGACTCTTCGAAAGTGGAATGCAAATAGCCGGGGCAAGTATGCAAATATTTAGACTGGCTACCGTTGAAGCTAATCCTTTGCTGATCCTGCCGGCTACTGTGCTACTTTTCATTGGAATCATCAATCACAGGATAGCCACTTGTCCTGAACACGGAGCCAGGCTAGCATGACAACTCAACTTTATTGGAACAGCGAACAAACACACACCGTGGAGAGAAGGAGAAGGTTGTGTGAAAAGGTTCCTCTGTTCCTGGTAAGCGCGTGGAAAACGTGTTTCGGAAAATACGTTGGCCCAGTGTGGTGTAAGGAACTCGTTTTATCAGCCAAGAAATTATAAATATTTATGAAAAACCATTTGAGGACAGCAAACCCAAAGAAAGATAAACAAACACGAGGCTTGAAGTCAAGAAGTTGTCAAATCTCAGCGTATCTTAGGTCAGGGAACCGAAGCAGATCACTCAGAGCTGCTGCACATGTATCTTTCGGTATTTGGATATGCTATCTGCCGGCAAACTACCCCCAAAAAAACAGGGAGGGAAGCCTCAGTCACTTTTGGATACATATTCGGCGCGTAATGGACCCAAGGGAACGACCCGAAGAAGACTCCCCGACCAAAGTCAAATAATAATAAAAACGCATTTATGACTGCATCGGGTGAAAAACGCCATAAAGCAGCGATGCAATCAGCGGCGGTGATCGTTCAACGAAGCCAAAAAAAAAAAAAAAAAACAGAAATAACCGAAATCCTTTCCCAAATCATCCACAAAACAGGTTGGAAAAAGGAGAGGGGGACACGAGTAGCCAGGGCAGGTAGATCGCCGGTTACCTTGGGGTTTTCGATCACAAGACAATTTTATTAGAGACAGAGGAGCGGTGCATGACCCTTTTCCCACTCCAACTGTGGAGATCGGAGCAACGCAACGAGAATTAGAATCACAACCTGGGTACAGTTGACCTCGCACTAAGGTAAGTCTTAGCGGTTAGTGTGGCCAGCGTGGTTTCAGGGAGGCACCGTGCTACACCTCCCCACCGGAACTGTACATATTTTCTCGGAAGTTCAATATCTCAAACTTATTGAGGCCACTTTGGCGATCCCTTATCCAAACTTTTTAAAGATATTTCGCATTTAAATATTTCTTAGAGATTATTAAACATATAACTTAAGTTCAAATCTACAAATCAGAAAACTCGGCCAGCTTCTCAATTATCCAAGACATAAAAGCAGGCACATTGGTATAGTAGGCCTTCAGACCACGCCCACAATTCCAGCTGCCCCAGCTGGTGATCCCGAACTGCACCTGACGACGGGCGGCGTCAAAATACCAACTCTGCCAGGCGAGTGGCCCACCAGAGTCGCCCTTGCAGGTGTCCTGTATAAGGCCATTGGTGCACAGAAACGTTTCGTGGGTATTCGCAGAACACTGCTCCGTATTCACATAGGCCTCCATCAGGGTGTCGGAGTGGCTTAAATCCTCCGTTTGTCCCCAGCCCATCGCCATGTAGGAGTTTCCCACCACTGAGGTGTACTCCAGGAGTTGTTTTGACAGGGGCAGGCAAATGGGTTGGATGTGGTCTGTAACGGGGAAGTTATAGGATAAAATCATTATCTATATTTAACTTGATATTTTTATTAATTAAACTTACCTTTAAACACGACAGACTGATTCAATCTCAGCAGGGCAATGTCATTGCCATGGTAGAAAGGTGAAAATCTCTCATGAATCACCGTCTCTTCGATATTAAAGTTTTCCACGGGAGGAGCACACTTTTGTTTATAATCCACCGATGTGCAGTCTTCAGTGGAGGTTATATTGTGCTCTCCCAGCCGTACTTTTAATCTGTTCCCAGAATCAGTTTCAATAAATCTTGAAAGAAATACTAAACTATACTTTACTTACTCGCTTGATTTTGGGCACAGTTTAATGCAATGAGCTGCAGTCAAAACAAATCCTTAAGAAAGCGGAAATTAAATTTAAATAAAATCTTAAACTCCTGTTAAAAATACTTACTTTCCGATATAAGAGTGCCTCCACAGCGACACACATCCATATTATCTGGAACATAGAGCAACGCCATCCAAGGCTGGGACATCAGGGAGACCCTTCTGCCATTCGTGACTCTGTGACGCAGTCTTTGGATTGGAATGGCATTCGTTAATGCTCCGCAGTTTAGTTTCTTTAGGTGCTTAAAGACAGTGGTTTCTTTGGGGGTTAGAAGTGGGTCTTCAGCTTGTATTAGGGATGTTAGGAAAAAAATAAACCAAGAAATAATGGCGAGCGAGCACTTCATGGTTGAAGCACAGATTGAATGCGACTGAAAGCTTATCAAGTGGCTCTCTGTTGGCAGAAGCTGCTTATCGCTTTAGAAAATCATTAAGAATATTCTTTCTTTCAAGAAACAAGCAAAAATAAAATATAGAAATAATAAATGAAAATAATAAATACTAAAGAAAAAAAATAATCTCTTCCAAGAAAAAAGAAGCATAAATAAACGAAAACAAACTGAATATAATTGTGTTTAACATCGAGTTCTTTGACGGCCTTAGAATATTGTCTTAAAAAATCTAAGTTATCTAAGCTATAAAATATTTAAATTATTGAAAGGAATTAAACTATTTTAATATATTATTAAGGACATAATAGCTACAGAAGTTTCTGTGATGAGCTTTATAAGGGAAACAAGTGCTTTTCTATCAATTTCAACAGCTCTCCGGGATTCTGCGTAAGAAAAATAGCAATCTTCCTAACTATCCAAGGCATGTAGGGAGCAACTTCTGTGAAGTAGGCTCCAGCTCCTTGGCCGCAGGACCAGCTTCCATGACTTATGACCCCGAATTGCACGTAGCGGTCAGAGCCAAAGAAGGAGCTCTTCTCGAATAAGGGACCGCCGGAGTCGCCTTTGCAGGTGTCCTGGGTGTCCCCATTGGAGCAGAGTTTCGATCTGTTCAAGTACCTGCTGGGACACTGGTAGCTTGAAATACGCACTTCCAAGAGCTCATTGGACATATGCCCCAGCTCAGTGGTGCCCCAGCCTGTGGCAAAGTAGGACTTGCCCAATATTGAAGTTTGCACCTGGAGGTCGGGGGTCAAGGGCAGGCAAATCGGGCGAATGTGAACTGTAGAGAAAAATATTGTTAAGAAGTATAAGAGTTATGTGTAAAATTGTTAAACTTACTGTTGAATTTTACAGTTTCACTCAGTTGCAAAAGGGCAATGTCATTAATCTGCCTCATCAGCGAGAACTCCTCGTGAAGTATGATTTTTTCTACATCGAACTCCTCAACGGCTGGAGCACAAATCCATTCCCCCAGGACCATCGAGCAATCGTGCGAAGAGGTAATGGTGTGCTCACCCAAACGTACCTTTAAGCTGGTATGAAATCAAAGTACAATTAAAAGACTTAAATAGTTTATTAAAATAAAGAACTTACTCCTTTTTTCTTGGACACATTACCAAGCAGTGAGCAGCGGTCAAGACAAAGCCTGGAAATCAGGAAAAATCTATTAAAATCCTTGAATCCTTGAGTTCTCCAAGAAGGTCACTACGATGTGTGATGAGGGTTCCCCCGCAGCGACAGAAATCCATGGCGTTGGGTAGGAAAAGAAGTGCCATCCAGGGACGACTCATCAGCGAAATCCTATGGCCGTGGGTCACTAAGAACAGAGGGTTCCTGGGCCTCATTTTGGTCGAGATAGTTCGGATAGTTCCGCAACCCTGTTGCCTAAGCTCATTCCAAACCCATTTTTCTGCTTCGGAGGTAGGTTCCGGCCTTGCCAGATGAAACAGGAGGAAAATCAAAGCCACTTTAGAGGCCGAAAAGATCATGATGAGACTGAAACTGAGACTGAGACTGACTAGAAAGATTAATCGCGCTGTTTGGGGGACCTACTATTTGTGCAATCAGTGAATGATTTCCAGATTAAACAATTCTCCGTAGACGGAGAGGGGGTTTTTCTATTAAAATATTATATATAAATTAAAATTCCGATTAGCTTATCTGTAAACAGCCCGCTTTCGTCATGAGTTTAAACTTTAATAAGAAAACAAAATACAGATTATTACAATTAAAGGTACGAAGTCAACCCATGGACTCATCCTCATCCTCCCATTCGGAGCTGTGACAGTTCTGCTGCCAAATGGTAATGTGTCCGGTGCCCGAGGCACTGGCGCACTTCTCCCCATCCGGGCTAAAGCTCACACAGTTTACTCCCATTAGGCTGTAGATGTCCAAGAGAGTCCCCGTAATGTAGTCGTACTTGAAGATGCGCCCGTTGCTGCAGGCGCACACGTAGCTCTCCTTGAAGGGATGCAGGGTGGCCCCGGCCACCTTGAAGCCCATCTTGCGGTGGGTCAGCACCTCGAACTTGTCGACGTCCAGGAAGACCATGCTGGTGCCATAGGACAGGGTCACGGTCTTGCCATCCCTGTGAAGCTCCAGCGACTTGGCGTGGTGCGGCAGTTCGACCGAGTTTGTCTCCTGGCCACTCAGGCGATCCCACATCCGCACCGTGCGATCGTAGGACGAGGTGAGGAGGGCGCGATCGTCCCGGCAGAAGATCACATTCCTCACGCCTCGTGTGTGGCCCTGAAAGGTCTCTAGCGGGGCCTTGTCCGACCTCTCCACATCGAAGAGGGTGACATAGTGATCTGAGCTCCGGCAACCGGTCACCAGGCGAGTGGAGTCCGCATCCAGGCTCACACAGGTCACCTGGCCGGGGTGTCGGAACCTCTTCAGCTGCACCCCAGTGACGGCGTCCCAGATACGAGCGGTGCCATCTGAACTCGAGCTGGCCAGGATGGTGCCATCGCCATTGAGGGACACTCCCGTTACGCCATCGGTGTGCCCCTCAAAGGTGCCAATCCACTCGCCGGTGCAGCCACGACGCAGCATGGCGTAACCATCGAGACCGGCCGAGGCCAGGTAGTAGCCAGATCCACACTCCTTGCTGTACGATAGTTGGACCACGGAGTCGCAGTGACCCCCACACTGGATGCTGGTCTGTTCCGAGGTCATCTTTCTCGATTTTTATTAACTATTTTTTTAGCAGAAAACTCTTTCGGTTTCGCTCGGTGTTGAGGTAAAGTTCGAATGAATCTTTTCAAGTATTAACCAGAATACAAAGGCCTACTTAGACGGAGAATTTCTGGGGGGAAACATGATTAAGACGTTAACCAGCACTGAAGTCTGACAGCAAGAAGTTACCCAACACGCTAAAAAGTAACGAGAGAAAAAAGAACGAGCACCGAGAAGCAGATAAGTTAACGAATAACTTTTTTTAATAATAAATACAAATTATTTTCCTTGTGTTTAATTCATCTTTTATTTTATTTAAAACTCTTCATTTTATTCCCTAGCCAGCTTCTCTATTATCCAGGGTATATAGTAGGCCACCTTTGAGTAAATGGAAGCTCCTCGCTGACAGCCTGGATGACTGCCGCGACTAACTATTCCGTACTGGACATATACCCATTTGTCGTAATAATAAGACTCCCTGATCAGAGGTCCTCCCGAGTCGCCCGCACATATATCATTCCTATAGCCATTAGTGCACAATCTGGTGTCGTCAATAGGACGCCCATGCTGACCCGGACAGCTCATTTTCTGGAGCTCAGTCTCCCGGAGGGTATTGGACAGTGTGCCATTTTCTGTGCCGCCCCAGCCAGCGGCCAGAAAGTAGGTGTTCCAATCAAAAGGAGTTCTTTGGAGATTTCTGGTAAGGGGCAGGCATATGGGTCCAATGTGAGCTGCAATCGACGATTAATAAATATAAATAATAGGTGGTATATAAACCCACCTTTATACTCCACCGACATATTAAGCCGCACGAGAGCAATATCATGCAGACTTAGCGCATACGAGTAGTCTTCATGTCTGTAGACCTTTTCTATGTCAAACTCCTCCGAGGAGACACACGTACTCTCCCCCGTATGGAAGCTGCAATCTGGGTTCGAGGTCAAGTTGTGCTCGCCCAGACGAACTCGCAACTGGCGCCTTTGGGGCCAACCTTCCAGGCAGTGGGCAGCCGTCAGTACGAAGCCTTCGAATAATCCCAATACTTAAATATTATTTATATAAAGAGAATGATAATAAGTACGTTCTGTGATGAGAGAGCCACCGCATCGCCCTGCTTCCGCCTGATTCGGATCATGGAGTAGTGCCATCCAGGGTCTGGAAATCAGATCAACTTCGGCTCCGCCAGCCACCTTATAGTTGGAGCCGTTGAAGGTGCCACAGGTCTTTTGCAGATACAACTTTTCCATGCCAACATGATTGGTTTTCTTAGTTTTGCACCAGATATTCTTAGGTACCTAAGGCATTTATTTCATTTAAAGTGATTATTATTACATTAAGCCCCCAAAAATATTTATTTTAAAATAACAACTTACTTCGAATGGTTGTCTATTTACTCCCTGCATTATGACATCGAATCTGGGATAGTCTTCCTTGTTCAGGCACTCATAAGGTTCTCCCTGGACCGTAACGCCAGCTAAGCATTTATTCAATAAATTGAATAATAATAAGAGCATTGCTAAAACGGAGAGAAAAGTATTCATGTTCCAATAACAGATGGTATAAAACTGAAGAATCAAAGCAGACTGAGGCTGATAGCTAAAGAATCAGAGCTTTTTGAGTCTGATAACTGAAGAATAATATATGTATTATAGAATAATATAATATATTATAGAATATTCATAGGTACAGTGGATCATCACTTAGCTCAAGTTACTTAATTTTTAATCATTATTCCAAATATATATTTTACTATTTTTATTATATTTATATTTTCTTTCCTCAATATAGTAGGTTTAAATATAATACGTTTAAGATAACTTATCAAACAAGATACAAATATATTCTAACCTTCAACACATCCATTATTTTGCGTTCAAGACTTTACAAATTACTTCTTTGAAATTACATAATGACGCTTTTGGATCTCCTTATCACTTAACGCTTGTCAAAATAATCTCACCTAGACCTTTGACTTAAAGTCCGATTAAGTCCATGAATCAGTTCCAGGAAAAAAGATACAGATACCGTCACTTTAAGCTGACAATCTAAGCTTCCAATAAAGTTTCCACTTTGTGCCACCTGTCGTGGCTCCTCCTCGATGTTTCCCTGCCACTTTTAATTTAATAGAAAGCACACAGGCCCGAGGCTGCGCCGAAGTCAGTATCAGTCATCACTTGTTAATCTCACTTAAACGTTTCAGCGGATATTGTGTGGCGCACACACCCAGACAGGAATCTTTTTTGGCAAACAGCGGAAGAAGATGCCAAACTACTCGGCAACTTTGTCGGCAAAGGAGCGCCAGGATATTAGCAAGGTGCCAAGGTGCCAAGGTGCCAGGGACGAGGGCGTAATGTATATTAAATGCACTCGACGAGATTCAATTCATATTTCAAAACGTTTTGCTTTCATTATGCGGCCGAACAAAGGCGACGATGCTCTGGCACGAGCTGTGCCCTCGAGAGGATCCGTTTCACAGCGCCTGCCCCTGGTCCCGCTCCTGCGTGCAAGGATGACACCTGTGCATACAGAAGCAGGCAGGCGGAGGCGGCGGACGACAACGAGGGCACAAGGAAAGGCAAAGGCAAAGGCAGCCGGCACACACAATGCTGCGGATAAGAAGCATCTCTCCCAACACCTTTTGGCAATCTCTGACTTTGTACCTGAACCAATTGTGCGGGCCCAGGACCAGAATTAGGAGCAGGAGGCGATGGCAACCGCAAGACTAACAGAAACACGCCCGCAATTGAGTCGATTTCACTTTCACACAAAGTAAGCAAGGGGAGTAGTTCCTTCCAAGCAGCTCAAGGAAGGCGCTGATGCACTGGAATTTAAGGGGTTATTTTCGAGATTATTAATAGGATTATAATTCTAATAAAGAGAGAATTTGTATTATTTAATCTATCGAAAAACATATTAAAGACAATCTACAGTCTCAATCCTATTCAAAATACCTTTTAATTTATATTGTTAAATTACCTGTATTTAAAAAAAAATTGTATTTATGGTCAGGCAATACATTGACATGTTAGCATATTATAGATCAGAGTAAGAAACATATCAAAGTGTCTAGATTTGAGAAATATTAGACCAAAAATACCTAACAATGTTAATAATATTGCATATTAATAGCTATGACAAAATAAATAGATTTTTAACTTAATGAGAGTCTAGACTCTAGATTAAGTGACAAAAATAAATATGACCGCACGGCTGCTTTGCTTACAATCTGTACCTACTGTGTGTGTGACGACAGAGGCCGGACTGAGAAATTTGCTTACTCGCTAATCAGAGCACTGATTTAAAGACATTTTACTTACACAATTATTTTTACTGTTTTAAATCAAAATAATTGAACTCTAATATTAACAAAGATAATTAAATGGTTTTTGTATCGTAAAATATGGTTTTTACTTAAAGGTTATATTATAATATATTTAAATATTATGTTCAGTGCATTCCTGCTCCCTTGGAAGCATTTGTCGCTGTCTCTTGGAGTTCGGGGGAAATTAAACGGATTTCCTCGAGAGCTTGACTTGACAATGTGTGATGTGGTAGTTGCTCCAAGTCATTGTGAAAGCCCATGCTAATTAGATTTATGCACAAAAGAAGTTAAGGGCGAAAAAAGCCTTATACAAATGGGCTGCCAAAGCCTACAGAAAGATATAAGAAAGATTTTTGCTTAAGAAATAATGTAAGCAAAGGAAATCATTTAATAAAAGGCGTAAAAAAATATAAGACTAATATGACACTACCAAATGTGACCCTCCAAATATTGTTCTCATAACCTACTGTCCCGCATTGTCCACAAATGCACAAATCATTGAGCGTTTTCCCTTTTCGATTTTCATTTGAAAATGCATTAATAATAATTAGTACAAACACGAAAGAGTTTTAAGGGAAATGCAACTCATCATGTGGACTTAATGAAGTCTCTTTTAGGAAACGGAAAGCGAGTGGCTGACAGCTCTAGGGCGTGGTCAGCAGGAAGCCCTGATTCATTTGTCAGTCGCGTCAGCATTCGAACATTAAGAAATTGTCCAGTGTCAGCGAATTTTGCAGCTATGGGAAACTAATTTTTTTCCTAGCGAACTTTCGGCCATCAAAATATTTACTGGGCTCATAAAGTTGAATATTTTACGAGGAGCCAACGGAAAATTCTTTGTATTTAATTGCATATAATTTTTATAGGGCAGCGGGAATAGGAGCCGCTGCTGGGTGGAAGTCGGAAATCAGCAAGGGGTAAGGATGATGGTAAGGATGGCCACTCCCATTGATAATGCGCTCAGCCAGACATCAATCTGTCCCAGAAAACGTGAGTTTCCATTCTCATCCTCGGCATCCTCGACGCATTTTCTCTGCGAAAGTGTCAAGACAAATCAATAAACTTCTAATTTTATTACGGCTGCCTGTTGGAGAGCGAACGTTACAGATACCGATCTGTCAATTTCCATTGTCGATGTGACAATTGATATCTCACACATCATTTGGCTCGAGTGCGCACAATGAGATTGTTTATGCCATTTTTGGGCGACTTGCGAAATACATTTCCCTTAGGTAGGTAGCATCCCAAAGATCCTCATCATTGCTGGTTGTCCAGGTATCGGATTTTCACCTTTCTTTATTTTCCCTCGGAGAGATGCTGCTGCTTTCTCCTCGGCTAGGGGTTGCGGTTTAGCCTGAGAAATTGCCTTGATTTTTTCGTATTTTCTGCTGGCATTTTGTCCACTTAACGCTGCTCTGTGGTCAGAGTTCAAATATGGGACCATTGACTAATGACATTTGTTTGCATAATCCTCTGATCAGATCGGATGGGTATTTCTGGGTCATTTGTGAGGAGAAAGCGGGTGAAAAGGTCCTTTGGTAGATAAGTAAATGAGGTTTATGACCCACTTTGTGGGGATTATAGTGGGATTTAAGCAAGAATTATAATTGTTGCAAAAGTTAATCTAAAGCTAGGAGATTTTTTATTAATAGAGAGACTTTTAGGAGGTAATATTTCAGACTTATAGTAAATTTTTGTATAAGTAATAAATTGTTATATTATGTATGCCCATTCTTGGACAGCATTTTGAATATCGCAAAAGTTAATCTAAAGTTTGAAACCTTTTTAACGTAAAGAGAATTTCGAACGGTAGTTTTCCTGAGATAATTTCTATTAGCTGTTGGTAAATAAATTATAAAAATATTGTCATTTTTTCAACACAGATTTAAATATAGCAAAAGTTAATCTAAAGTTATTTGATTTTCCATATCTAAAAAGAGTTTTATGAGGTAATTCTTTAGAGATACTAGTTATTATTAGCCATAATAATAGTTTTTAGAGAAAATATTTAATATATTCATTGAAACTGTAAAATATTTTAATACTTTTTAATTTGTAAATTATTTCGAAATATGGATTTAAATTTCTTTTATTTCTAAATGAAATAGAAGTGTTCATACTTATTTTTCTTTTCCTTAAAACCTGTAAAATAATAAGAACAATCTCACCGCCACCCTAAAATCTCTTAAAAATTAATAATAATACCCCCGCCACTATACTCATCTCCCAACATCCATCCAAGAACCTTCTCCTTGCTTTCCCATAACTTTTCCCATAACTTTCCCACTAAATCCCCTTGTAAGTCCTTCTTGTAAACCCAAAAAAACTAAATTATGCAAAGAGCAACGCTCTACATCATGTTAAGGACTTGCGTGATCAATCGCTGGGATCTCTGAAATTCTGACACTTTTGCAGGAAGATTCTTGCGCCAGGACAAAGGAGAAAGCGAGGGGCTTGTACCAGTTTACGAATTCGAATTCGCCATGCCTGTCGCCTTTGGACGTTGCTTTCGCCGATCTGCAGATCAATCAAAGTTGGTCACGCTGTCGGGAATTATGTCACTCGCTTACTCAAATTGCAACTCCAAGGACTCGAAGGACGAAGGATGTTATGAACCGACAGTTAAACTGATTTGCATACGGGCAGCGTAGAGGTTTTTCCCCGGCAGCTGTGACTGAGTTTTCACGTCACAAAAAAAAGTGGTTGGCTGGAAAACTAAGTTTGACAAGGATTCCCAATGCTTTTTCCTGAATTTTGGATTTTTTTCTACATTTTCTACACATTTTTTTCTTGTTCACGCTGACAGGGCATCAATCATGGATTTTATGTTTGCATCTTTAAGGCAAAACTATCTTTTGTCGTGCATTTTGCAATTAAGTAAAGTCTGTTTAATTGGAAGCCAGGTTATTTGATATCTTGCCAACCCTTTCTCTACAAATATTCCCATTCATATTCATATGTTAATGAAAGCGAGTGAAAGCTAATACTTTCTTGGCTTGGCAGATGGGAAACTCTCTTGTAACTTCCCCGAGTAAATGAGACATTTGAGCATAAATCGGGGCTAGCCCTCCTGCTGCCATATATCAATCAATTGTCAGGGTCCATAAACGATTTTATAATGGCTTTCGGTGGCCAGCAGAAGCAGCTGCCCGAAGGTGATATAAAATCATTCGATCTGCACACCAAAATCGCACTTTATGGCCATATTAAATTGCTTCAATCGAGGAGGATCGCTCCCTCTGCGCCTCGAAACAGATGTATATCTCGAAGAAACTGCCAAATTAAATCCAAGATTGGTGTAAGTCCGAGAATTATGGTCTACCCCGAGTCCCACACTTCCTGTCCCCGCTAATTGCCCGAAGGATGCGACATCGCCAAGACAGGAAGCGAAAACTAAAGTGGACGATGGATGAGGGTGGAAATTCCATTCCTAAGTAAGCGACTAGCCAGCGGCAAGAGTCGTAATGCCAAAAAAACACACGCAATCTCCTTAAGCAAATTTAAATTACGTGAGCTCCGCTTCGCCCCGGGTGCATTCATTAAACGTCTGCCCGATAATTAACGCCCTTATGTCCCGGGAAACATCAACAGAGGTCCCTCTAGTTGGCAGCAAAAAGTGTCGCTGCCGCCGAGGGACATTGTCCTGCGTCCGTCCGAGGTCCGAGGGCCATTGTGACTAATTGATTCGCTCAAACAAATGTCCCGTCGCTACCCTCGGTCTCCGTCTCTGCTTAATTTTCTATGGAATAACCCAAAAAATATTTGAATTTGCGGCGGCTAGTTAATAGGCTTCTAATGCCGCTCTGGAGGAGATTTTGTCCAGCGCACAAAAGCGAATTTGTCATGGGAAGGGAAGCCTTTGAATGCTGAAATGGACACCAGTAAAATATTGAACATAAATTTAAGGACATGGCAGAAATGCAAAATCAAAGATGAAATGTGAGTTCATTAAGATGCTTTGAAATTTGCAGTTTATTGCTGAAGGATTTACTTGGAATATGCTGGGAATTAATAGCCTGGAATTCGTTTGCACTTTAATGACACTCCTGAAATAATCGTTTGGTAATTGGAGAATAATTTACAAGCATAAGGAACTTGAGGACGAAGCTTAAGTTGAAATTAAGAATTGTTGAAGTGCTGAGAAATATAATAAAATAGTTTATAGTTGGAAAATGAATGCTTGCTGTTCAAATAAAGTTAAACCTTTACATTTATTGATTAATTTTATTTGTTATTCTTTATATACAAACATAATATATATTAAATTTAAAGTGTTATTTATCTTTCTTAAACCTAAATAAACCGTTTGATACATTTAAGGGATTATAAGATTTGTTGCAGTTAAAGATATATGTATTTAAATCGTACCAAAATTCAAACAGAAAGTACGTAAATAACTCCCTTTTCATTGAAAAAAAAAATGAAACTCTCTGCATTTATTTAATTTAATTCTAGGCAAGAAAACTCAGTAACCTTTCACCTAGATTTCCCTACCCTCGATTAGCATCAAAAACAGCACAGGATTCTGCACAAAATTAAAGTTTCACCAGATTTCTTTTTAATATAAAATGTTCACTGGCCAAAGCATCCGCACACAAGTTGGCAGATGAGTTTTACCTGAGTTTCCAGCAGCCTTTCCCTTCTGGATTGACCAATGCCAGGCTCCGCTCTCATCTGGCAGGACCAGAAAAACCCCCTGAATACAAGCTCCTGAATATGTCCAAAGCCAGGAGTTATGACAACAAAAGGGCTTGTAATCGGGAAAAGTTCTCAGTGCCCGAGCGAGCCGCTTTCCAAACTCTTTTGTTTTTCCCACATGACACATAAATAACTGCAACTGGTCAGCCTCTGAGTTAGCTTCAAATCCAGCTTCGAATTCAGCTTCGACTTCAGCTGTTTTGTTAATTGAATCATTAGGGGTGTGGAACCAGAGACAATGCCTCCATAATCATTATGAGTGATTGCAGGCAGGCCGAGAAACAAAGGGCCGCCAGCCTTAAAATGTATTTGAATAAGTCACCCAGCTAACCCAGCTGGCCGGCCATTTCAATCGTGTAACTCCAGATGCAATTCCCGGCGATCCCCTTGTAATCCTCTCAAGGGGTTGGCCGCCCTAAAACCGGCAGCCACTTGAGGAGCGGGCTTGTAATTTCTTCGTATCTACGCGATGCCCCTTTCCAGCGGCTGATCCACAAAGTCGGCGAGGAGGATGTGACTTGAGGATTTTCCAGACTGATACACTCCAGTGCCCTAGCACGGGTCAATAACTTCCTTCCGGAGTGCAATGATATTATTTTTGGAGAGAGTGCATAAGGTCGTGGGCTGTCTAAAGCGGAAGAAGTTCCCCTTTTTATTTGTTTGATTTTATTTCCAGGAATATTATAACGATATATGGTGGAAATAATAATATTATTGCTTGGAATATAATGTTGACCTTATGTTTCATACACAAACAATATTTATTGTTCACCTCCGTTGTAATTTTTAGCTGCTTATGCAGGGTACATGTTTGAAGTAGTATACATTTTATATAAATAGTGTTAGTTGTATTATTAATATCTTACTATAGTCTGAATAAAATCAAGGTAAATCAATTAAATCAATTATATACATATATCAATCAATTATATATACATATATTATCGTACAGATGTGCTATAAATAAAGCTAGAACTTTAAATTGAAAGTAATTCCTAATAGAAAGGTGGATTTTTTATAATTTAATTAATTTAAGAAAATGCTTTGCCAGAGGCGTCATTATTTTGTATGTAATTTTAAATTATTTTGTATAGAAAAACACATACAGCCCAGTTCCAGTGTTCACTTCCAAAAAATCTACACTGAAATTATTAACCAGACCTGTTCTAGTTTTTTAAATGTACAGTTTTGCAATTATTGCATTTTTTTCTATTAAATATTTTTTTTTAAATTGATAATTAAAGGAAATGAACTTTTCAATTAGAAAATAATAGCTTAGATTTTTTGTAATATGATCAAAAAATAGATATTTAAATCTAAAAGAGGCTACATTAATCCACTAAATTATTTACATTTTATGCATACTGTGTGTGTGCCGGCAGAGGCTGTGCAGACTATTATACGTGGGCTGCTACATATATTTCTGGCCTAATAATGAAAATACGAATATTTATTAAGGAAAATAGTTTTATTGTTTTTCAAAATATTCTCCATCAAGATTTACACACTTTTGCATGCGCTCAAACCAATTTTCGAAGCACTTTTTCCACTCTGATTGACACACCTCAAAAACATGGTTTTTGAATGCTTCAACAGCATCTTCTGGCGACGAAAATCGTTGACCACGCATTTTCTTCTTGATGTGAGGGAATAAAAAGAAGTCATTTGGTGCCAAGTCAGGACTGTACGGCGGATGACCCATCAATTCGACGTTTTGGCCAGTCAAAAAGGCGCTGGTTTGAGCCGATGTGTGAGAGCTCGCATTGTCATGGTGCACAATGATTCGTCTTCCCTTGTTCGTTTTTCGAATT